>JAQRGA010002026.1:0-14798 GCA_029237695.1 Conchocele bisecta
TGATTTTTCCTGATTTTAGGAGGGTGTTATGTGATAGCTAATGAACAGAGTTCTAATATTCAGGAATTACAGAGCCAGTAGGACCAGCTTTAAGAGTTGAAAACATTGGCGGTCTATATGAAGTACAAGTACATTTGTATCTCATTTAGGTTCTTAACCATGGCTGCTCACAAAATTAAGACATAATTTGGACATTTCAAATGCATCTGGGCAATTGTTATGATAATTAATCTTTTTTTCTTTCTTTTTTATCAAGTCTATCATTGTTTATCACCACAGAAAATTTCATTGCTCTATGTACTATATTAGCAAAGATGTGGGGTACCAGAATTGTCCATAAATAAGACGGCAATTTTCTGACAAAATGAGGCACATACATGTACCATGTACAGGTAAAATGACCACATCTCGAAAAGTACTTGGACCACAGCGCTCAAACTTTGGATTTTTCCATTAATATGGCTATAGAACATTTGGTAACAAATTCAGCAAAATCCGAGACCGAAGAGCGTGGGCCTCCTGAAATATTGGGTGATTTGACATGGAATGACCCTATTCCGTTTTGAGTTTGGGATTTTCCCCCTAAATGCAGCGTGTTAAATGGGTGATTGAACCTGTTGGACCGGCCTTAAATGACATTAGCTGTTAATATGCCGTTGAACACCAATAACTCAAATCTTTCTATGGCTTAGTTTCAAGTTGAAATTATCAATAATAAAAAATTGTAGGAACATACATACATACATACATGTATTAGTTGCAGATTCTTGACCATACCATTATGTCATTAATACCACTTTTATTGTAGGTTTCCTCCATCTCGTTAAGTGTGTAATTTAAATAGGCCATGGTTTGACAAATGATACAAGTGTAATATGAAACATTTGATCAACAGCTGCAAGTGTAGTGAACACAGAGAGTGTGCAAGAAGAGGATTGAGTTGTTCTATAGATTCATTGTTGGATGTGTACTATTATTCCATATATTGGAACTACAAGATTATTGACCAGTCATGTACAAATGGGCTTGTAAATTTACTTAATGAAGCATGCAGATGCAGAGGCAAAGATGATTCTAATTTGTGTTCTGTCAGACTTCCAGTATGGAATTGGTGTGTTGAAAATATTTCAGGATCATTTTCACCACAAGGAAGAGATGATGCCGAAATTTTGACTGCTTTTCAGTTTCTTGGGAACCAGGCAGCATTTAAACCTACAAGCAGCGACTTGGGTACTCCATCATGTTTATGTGCTCAGCAGGCAACATTAACATTACCAATTCCAGTTTCAGCCACAACATTGGAAAACGTACATGGTAATCTTTCAGACGCCATCATCAAAGAGCTGAAACAGGGTTTCTGTGACAAGTGCAATGCATCTGTTACAAAAAGTGCAAGCAACATAAAAATGCCACCAGTACTGATGTTGGAATTGGGTGTGTTGAATGCTAAAAATGTCCAGAAACCACCTGTTGTAATACCCGAACATTTGACTACTAATTCAGTCTCTTATGTCTTGACAGGTTCTGTTCTAGTGAAGCCGGGCCATTATTTCTCTATTGTGAACGTTGGGGGTGTATTTTATATTCTAGATGATCTGAAACCTACATTGCAAGCTTATTCTTGTTTTTCGGGGGCCGTCTCTGAAGATGCTTCTCTGCACAAAGAATTTCATACAACAAACCCCAAGACACCAGGTGTTCATCTGCTCATTTATATAGACAAAACATATGTAACTGAAGATAAGCCAGTGTTTTGCAGTTCATCAAACTCTAGTCTAAGTCATATGGATATAGTAGATGTACATGAACAGCCTTCTGAAGTCACTGTGTTGGAGGAGTTGCAAGATACCATTGATTGTAGAGCGACATCACATTTCAAACCAGTTGCTAGCAGCACACCCAACTTGGGATATAGCAGATCTACAGATCAAATGACAAATGAGCGGATACAGAATTGTCATATTACATTAGACCACAGAAATGTTGAATTGAGTTCTTATTATTAATGAAAAACAAGTTCCTTCTGACTTAGGAAAAGAGAATTTGCCCATTGACTTCACATATTTAGACGACGCCAGCGCTAATGGCAAACATGTAGCCAATTTTCTCTCTACCTTTACAGGCAATGTGACAAATATCCACCTGTCTAATGTTATGCTCCCAATGATATATTACAAAGGTGAGTATTTCATTCCATGTCACATTATTTTCACTTTGACAAGTTTATTAGCGATGAAGAGAAAGAGACGTGCTATAAACAGATGGACAAACACTTTGCAAAGGTGCACATGAATATTGACGACCATTTTATTTTTAATACAGGGCACAACACCGAAAAACACAGGCTGAGACTATTTGTATCGCTACCAGCTGTTATCAGTTACTTAAGTCAACTGAATGATGATGATTCTCTAGCTTTAAATGTCCAAATTAAACGGGTATATTCTGAAGCGATGGCTCTGTCTGCAAAAGATTTTAAGACAAAATGTGAATCCACAGAAGGCATTGCTGGCAGTCCTGTGAAGTTATCTAAAGGAGTACTCCATGTTAATAATTTTCAGGTACATTTCAAAGTTGTTTCTTCGTGTGTGTATTTGTCAACAGCAGATGTTTTAAGGATGATGGACCTGGAAGCAAAAGTAAAAAAGGAAGGCTATCGTTTCATTGATCAGTGTTTACAGAAACATGGTATTGATCCAAAGTCAGTATTCTTATTTGAAGGGGCGCAGCGGCTATATTTTCAGGCTGATGTATTTTCAATTTTACTAACAACACCTTCATTCCAGAAACGGAAGGCTGTTGGAGACCAACTGATGGGTGTTCTATTTCAGGAATTGGGCAATTTTTTGTCTACATTAAAGAAAATTGCGACACCAAAGCGGAAATTGATTGACAGCAACATAGAACCTGTAAAAAACACCCAGACGAGTTGGTCCAGAGCAAAAGAAACCTCGTAGGCAAATACTGAAAAACAAACAGAACAAAGATGGTTCAAAGCTTATCAAGTCTTGCATGTACAACTTATTTTCAACACAGTTTCAGGGTGATGAAGAAGCCTTTTTAAATGCATTTTCAGGTATTGTAGTGAAAAAGAGTAAGTCTAACTTTGATGGTTCATTAAGCTTAGAACAATTGTCTTCTGCATTAGAGTCGAGACTTGAACCACAAAACAAAAAGTCATTTTTAGAGAAACTTGTTGTTGAATCGGCTCCCAAGGTGTATGCTGTAACACCATTGGATGTAATCCATGTATCACAGAATTACTCTGGGGTTCGTTTGATTGAGAAGTTTAGACAACGACTTCCAGGTGTTTTCCCTACTCAAAGAGCAGAATTGCGCACCAAAGCGAATTTAAAGAGGGACTTTACTTCCTTCCTTTTACCAAGGAGAACAGCATGCGGTTGGTTGATTGATGTTAGTCGCCTCATCGACATACTAAATTTTAAGTATTTCTTTCTAGGCGAATCGATCAAGCACTGGAAACTGTATGGAGATGGTCGAGAGATAGGTGGCCGTGCAAGCACATATGTTGGCTTAAGCATTTTGAACACTGAAGCCGCATTACATGGTGTCAAATTTCAAAGTTCAAAGATTGTCCATCCATTTCAGATCTTCTATGAAAGTGATAGTAGGGACAATTTGGAAGAAAACCTTGGATACCCTGCTGTATCGAACATATTCTTTCACAAAGCTACTGACCATAACAAATTCTACCTTTCAGGGGATGAAATGTTTCTCGAGGCAGTTTTAGATGGGTCTGGCAAACTAAATCCAACGTCAAATGATGGCTGGAATTTGTATTCTACAACCAATAAAGAATCCAAATGTGAAACTGTCAATGGTTTTAGGTGGGATTGTGTGCGTCAGATAGACCGAGAACACCCAGAAAACATATTTGATGTTGTGCCAACCAACCGTGTAGTTCTTTGTATTTTACATGCAGCCACCAGGTGCACAGAGAAACTTCTGTATTTGGAAGTGCTGAACATCTTGTCCGAAGCAAACAAAATACAGGAAAGATCTGGCAATGGGCTGACTTACAAGTCCACTGCCATTGCTAATCTGGAAGACAACATCAACAAACGAGGAGTTAGACAGGGAAACTTTCGAATTATGTTTAAGGTTACAGGAGCACCAGAACCAATCTCATTAAACAAGGATCATGCAGTGGCAATCCTGCATCCTCATTCCGAAGATTTCCCACATGTGTTGCACAAAGTCCTGCCAAATACACTAATTAGTGTTTCTCTTCCAGATCATGTCAAGAAAAGACTGGACATAAAGAACAGCTACACACAGTTTGATTATGTTTCTCTGATGTGGCACTCATTTAAAGAAATGTATGACATACTAAGGAAAGACATTTCCGATGATACCACAGAAGAGGAATTGAGTTCTGCTCATCCAGCATTTTCAGACAAAGACCTTTCCACATACAGGCTACATGCAGAGCGCTTTTACCAATTATTTTGTTTCAGGCACACTGCAACTGCCCTGACACCTTACATGGTGAAGCTGATTGATCATGTTCCGGAATTAATGAAAACTCTACCATTTCCATTGGCCAGATTTCAGTCGGAAGGAGGAGAGCACCTGAATTACGAGCATAATAAATTGTATTTCAGGCAGACTACTCGTCATGGCGGTCGAAACAGGCCTGACCCAATTTTGGCCTTGATTAGACATGAATGGAACAGTCTCTACTACGAACTTGATACCTATTCAAAGTCCTGTGATGATAATAAGAAAATTGCAGGTCAACAATTCTTGGCTGCTTGCACAGCACACACTGCTGCTTCAACAATACAGCGTTTCATGAAGGGGTATTTCGTTAGGAAAAAGCTGTTAAAGCTTGGTTGGGAGTCATATTTGTCAATGAGTGATGCATTGAAAGCAAATATCTTGTCTCAGTTTGGTGTTCAAAGAGGTAATTCCAGTTTTGAAAAACCATTGTCAGGAAAATCCTTCTTGTTAGCTGGTAATTTGCAAAAGTCTAATCAACAAACTGTGAAACATGAGAATGTGAAGGAAGTCATCATTCAGAACGGTGGGAAGATTAAACGTTCTATTCAGTGTAACAGTAAAGGTCTTTCCACAAAAAAATGCACCGTGATTTGTACTGACAAAACATTGAAAGACAAGAAAGTACCGGCTTCAATATTTCAAGCTTTGAGAAAAGGTTGGCCAATTTCACAAGTTGATTACATTTACGAATGTGTATCTAGCAATAAATCAGTTTCTGTCAAGCCATTTTTGTTAAACACTAAGCAACTGTTAAGCAAGGTTACTAAACCAGTATCAATTGTTAAGAAACATTTTTCACGCGCAATATCACTAACATCGAGACTCAAGCTGAAAGAAAAAATGAAAAAAGGTAAGAGTGAGAGGAAAATGACTGCGAAAGCTATTTGTAGAAATGCTGCTCAGTACTTTGTTGCTAGTAAGGTTAGAAGCAGAAAAGGAAAGCTGTCCTTGCAGGAACATAGGCAGTCCGTATCTAGGTACTTTCAAGAGTGGAAAAGCTTGAAAAAGTGTGAGAAGCTACAGGTTAAACTACAATGGATAAAGTTTTCAAAGTACAGTCTGTAATTTTATTAGACAGGTATAGCGTACATGAAGTATTAAAATTACCTTAGCTGTTGGCTGGCTGTAGTTTTGTAGGATTATTAGCTCCGAGAGAATTGACGACATACATGTAGTGCCTGCCAGTCTATTATTATATTGTTGATGTTAGTACATTGTGGATGTGGCGATTCTGTTGTAGTGGGAACCTAACCCCAGATACTAGGGTTATTGTAATTTCAGAGTTTAATGTGTTTGCTAATGTGAATATATGAATAGCTTGTCAAGTGACATACATGTATTTTTGAAGATTAAATTATTTTGTACCCATTGGTCATATGCAGTATTGATTCCGTAATTTGAAAGTAATTAATATGGTTATCATAATTATAATACAAATATGTATACAGTATGAATACCATATGATTTCTATATGATATGCATATAAACATAGTATCTTGGTATCACTTTACAATATAGGCTATTAGTTTGATTGGCAAACAAGTACATGTACTTGCAAAATTAACTTGTCAGGTAGATATTTATTTGGACATTTAACTTACTGTTATTTTAAACATTGCTAGTGTATTCATGGCTTGTGCATTGTAACCCATCACTATATTATACAGGATGCATGGGCTCCTCATTTATTATACCCACACAAATGAAGTTTAGTTAGTATAATATGAGTCGACTTGTCTGTCGGTCTGTTAGAAATTTTTCTTCAAGTTCTGCTCTAACACCTGTACCCCTGCATCCATTTTAAAATACCTTTACCTTGTATACTGGTGTTTCGTATTACTTGACTCACTGGTCTTTTATGATACCTGCACCACCAGGAATGTGTGTATGTCTACAGGCTTGTAGTAAATGTGATGTCCTCGTTTGGTTCATATGCACTAGTGTTTGGAAATCACAGTTAATACTTGTTACTGATCATACACTGTACTAATGGCTTGGTGTGCAGAACATAATTATGTGCAATATTATACAGTGAACTAATAGTTCTAGCATGTATACCGGTACACAAGTTTTGTACACCTTGACAGTTTGTTGACATATTATATAAAATGTAAATGTATACTGATGCACATGCACAGATGTACATGTATATGTTGTCTGGTCATGCTTATAATAAATATATATTTATATGGACAGTATTATTTTTAAAATGTGATTGTATCTGTATGCACTCGCTTCCAAATTGTATGTATATATAACAATTTGGAAGCGAGTGCATATATTATATTATATACATATATAGGTATGTAGCATTTATGACATCGTTTTCCATAAGGTACATACATCTACATACAGCCATTATATTGGTAAATGATGCTTCCCTTATGGTACTCCTCTCAAAGTGTTACATGGACTATTTTTGGTTGGTTTGCTCTACCTTTACCTTGTACACTGGTGTTTTATGATACCTGCACCACCAGGAATGCGTGTATGTCTACAGGCTTGTAGTAAATGTGATGTCCTCGTTTGGTTCATATGCACTAGTGTTTTGGAAATCACAGTTAATACTTGTTACTGATCATACACTGTACTAATGGCTTGGTGTGCAGAACATAATTATGTGCAATATTATACAGTGAACTAATAGTTATAGCATATACACCGGTACACAAGTTTTGTACACCTTGACAGTTTGTTGACATATTATATAAAATGTAAATGTATACTGATGCACATGCACAGATGTACGTGTATATGTTGTCTGGTCATGCTTATAATAAATTTATATATTTATATGGACAGTATTATTTTTAAAATGTGATTGTATCTGTATGCACTCGCTTCCAAATTGTATGTATATATAACAATTTGGAAGCGAGTGCATATATTATATTATATACATATATAGGTATGTAGCATTTATGACATCGTTTTCCATAAGGTACATACATCTACATACAGCCATTATATTGGTAAATGATGCTTCCCTTATGGTACTCCTCTCAAAGTGTTACATGGACTATTTTTGGTTGGTTTGCTCTACCTTTACCTTGTACACTGGTGTTTTATGATACCTGCACCACCAGGAATGCGTGTATGTCTACAGGCTTGTAGTAAATGTGATGTCCTCGTTTGGTTCATATGCACTAGTGTTTGGAAATCACAGTTAATACTTGTTACTGATCATACACTGTACTAATGGCTTGGTGTGCAGAACATAATTATGTGCAATATTATACAGTGAACTAATAGTTTCTAGCATGTATACCGGTACACAAGTTTTTGTACACCTTGACAGTTTGTTGACATATTATATAAAATGAAATGTATACTGATGCACATGCACAGATGTACGTGTATATGTTGTCTGGTCATGTTTATAATAAATTTATATATTTATATGGACAGTATTATTTTTAAAATGTGATTGTATCTGTATGCACTCGCTTCCAAATTGTATGTATATAACAATTTGGAAGCGAGTGCATATATATTATATACATATATAGGTATGTAGCATTTATGACATTGTTTTCCATAAGGTACATACATCTACATACAGCCAATAATATTAGGTAAATGTATGGCTATTCCCATATTTGGTACTGCTTCAAGAAAGTATTACATGGGACTAATTTTTTGTTGGTTTGCTCCTACCTTTAACCTTGTATACTGGTGTTTCGTATTACTCGACTCACTGGTGTTTTATGATACCTGCACCACCAGGAATGTGTGTATGTCTACAGGCTTGTAGTAAATGTGATGTCCTCGTTTGGTTCATATGCACTAGTGTTTGGAAATCACAGTTAATACTTGTAACTGATCATACACTGTACTAATGGCTTGGTGTGCAGAACATAATTATGTGCAATATTATACAGTGAACTAATAGTTATAGCATATATACCGGTACACAAGTTTTGTACACCTTGACAGTTTGTTGACATATTATATAAAATGTAAATGTATACTGATGCACATGCACAGATGTACGTGTATATGTTGTCTGGTCATGCTTATAATAAATTTATATATTTATATGGACAGTATTATTTAAAATGTGATTGTATCTGTATGCACTCGCTTCCAAATTGTATGTATATATAACAATTTGGAAGCGAGTGCATATATTATATTATATATATAGGTATGTAGCATTTATGACATTGTTTTCCATAAGGTAACTACAATCTACATACAGCCATTATATTGGTAAATGATGCTTCCCTTATGGTACTGCTCAAAGTATTACATGGACTATTTTTGGTTGGTTTGCTCTACCTTTACCTTGTATACTGGTGTTTCGTATTACTCGACTCACTGGTGTTTTTTATGATACCTGCACCACCAGGAATGCGTGTATGTCTACAGGCTTGTGTAGTAAATGTGATGTCCTCGTTTGGTTCATATGCACTAGTGTTTGGAAATCACAGTTAATACTTGTTACTGATCATACACTGTACTAATGGCTTGGTGTGCAGAACATAATTATGTGCAATATTATACAGTGAACTAATAGTTATAGCATATATACCGGTACACAAGTTTTGTACACCTTGACAGTTTGTTGACATATTATATAAAATGTAAATGTATACTGATGCACATGCACAGATGTACGTGTATATGTTGTCTGGTCATGCTTATAATAAATTTATATGGACAGTATTATTTTTAAAATGTGATTGTATCTGTATGCACTCGCTTCCAAATTGTATGTATATATAACAATTTGGAAGCGAGTGCATATATTATATTATATACATATATAGGTATGTAGCATTTATGACATCGTTTTCCATAAGGTACATACATCTACATCAGCCATTATATTGGTAAATGATGCTTCCCTTATGGTACTCCTCTCAAAGTGTTACATGGACTATTTTTGGTTGGTTTGCTCTACCTTTACCTTGTACACTGGTGTTTTATGATACCTGCACCACCAGGAATGCGTGTATGTCTACAGGCTTGTAGTAAATGTGATGTCCTCGTTTGGTTCATATGCACTAGTGTTTGGAAATCACAGTTAATACTTGTTACTGATCATACAGTACTAATGGCTTGGTGTGCAGAACATAATTATGTGCAATATTAGTGAACTAATAGTTATAGCATGTATACCGGTGCACGTGTCCAGCTAGTCATGTGTTTTTTTTTATTTATTGTATTTATATGATAGTAGTAGCCTGGTGAGTATTATGATTGTAAGTTTTGTCTACAGCAGTTTGTTGATATATTATACAATGTATACTGGTCCACATGTACATATGTATATGTAGTCTGGTCATGTTTATAATACATTAATATATTTATATATGGACAGTATTAGTTGTAAAATGTGATTGTATCTGTACGCACTCGCTTCCAACTTATATATTGGTATGTAGAGATTTTCTGCGGTCAAAAAATTAATTGTAAAATTTCAAGGGTCAAAATTCCCTTTGAAAAGTATTGTAAATTATGTGGATCGGAAACCAGATACACTCGGTGGCAAATCAAATATGCCGTTTATAATTTGGAATGTGTGTATGTCTACATGCTTGTAGTAAATGTGATGTCCTCGTTTGGTTCATATGCACTAGTCGTTTGGAAATCACAGTTAATACTTGTTACTGATCATGCATAATTATTGGCAATATTATACATGTACGCATGCATGTATGTCCCATGAGAATGCATACGACCACGAAAAAACAACATCTGAGAAGTAGTTAGTGGATTAGTCTTGTGTCTATATGATTTGTCTCTGGCATGGAAGTGACGATTTGTTTTATATATTGCATGCATGCATTTTGTATCGATATTTAAAACTGCGTATCGATATCGTACCAGTGGCGGTAATCATGAATCGATGATATATCTATATGGTTTCAATCAATGAAACCTACGGTACATAGATTTATTATGATGAAATGACTATGTACATTTCAGGCCTCCGCAAATCCACTCATCGACTTTCTATATGGACAAGTGGTAAACTTGAAGCAACGCTAATTATGTATAGGTCCGAGTGTATACCTAATTTTCCGCTTATACATATTATGAATTGAAATCTAATATGGATGAGTGAAACATTAAGAAGTAGGCCTGTGTTTACAGTTGCTTCATGTTCTTTATAGCATGCATGTGGGGGGTGGGTGGCAGGTGGGAGCATGTGATGGGTAATTAACGATCGGGGTTCATCCTTACCGAATTCCGACTGGAGACCTGGTTTGGCCCTCACATACTTCTTTGGCATTTTGTATGTGACAGTTGAATCTGGTTATACCCCCTTGATGTGAGTATTACCGATATTCGTAATACCTATTTTAGGGGAAGGGGCCAAGTGATTTGGTGTGGTATGGACCTGGCACCAGGTCAGGTTATTCTAATTTCAGGGCTGAATATATTTGTTCTCGATGTAAATATTCCGTTCTGATTTTGGGATTTTCCCCCGATTGCAGCAGGTTAAGATGGGATCGAACCCGTTTGCCCGGCCTTACATGACCTTAGCTGTTGATAGGCCGTTAAACACTAATAAACAAACAAACTTTATAGCATGTTGCGATGTATACCCGTGCACATGCACATGGTTTTTACATTTATATGATAGTTTTAGCCTGGTCAGTATGATGATTGCAATGAGTTTTACCGGTATGTACGTTGACAGGTTGTTGATGTAATTTATAAAATTTATACTGGTGCACGTGTATTGTATTCTGGTCATGTTTTTAATAAATAATTTTTAAAATGTTATTGTATATGTATGCCCTCAATCTTCCAAATTGCATATGTGTGTAGCATTTGTGACATTGGTTTTCATAAGGTACATACATCTTACTTGTAGCCACTGTATTTGTAAAGGATGGTTGCCTCATGGTACTCGTCACATGCACTATTTCTTCGTTGTTAAACTGTAAGTGGTACTCGTTGCTATGCCAGTTTCTTCACTTTTGCACAGCCATTATGCTTATAATTGCAAATATAGTATGCCTTTTCTGCCAATTGCCTATTCATACATGTACTATATATGTTTTCTACACAATATGCATATACTATACTTGGCATCAGAAGTTGAGCACCACCAAGTTTTAATCAATATCTATATATAGCACCTACATTGTACTCGGCCTAGTATTTAAGTCTGTAGTTAAAAGTATCAGGATTAGTACTGGTCCTATTACTATTTGGAGTGAGGCTCAGTGATTCTTGGGTGGCGAGGACCTGGCACGAGATCGGGGTTATTCTGATTTCAGGACTGAATATATATATTTTTATTGTAAATACTCGGTTTTGATTTCGGGATTTTCCCCATCTGTCCAGGTAAGATAGGGGATTCAACCCATTCACCCGGGTGGGTGGTAGACAGGTGAAAGGAATGGTAAGGGGTTTATCCTTATTAGAAACCCGATATCTGGTTTGGCCCTCGGGTAATTTTTAGGTATTTTTGTTACTCGAGAGTTGAATTGGGTTTTTGCCCATTATATTAGTAGTAGGATTATTACTGATAATGTTGCTTTTGTGAGTGGGGCTCAGTGATTCTGGTGTGACGCCAGATCGGGCTATTGTAATTTCAGGGCTGAATATATATTTTATTGTAAATATTGAGTTCTGATTTTGGAATTATGTTTTGCACCTGTCCATCGGGAGTTATTGGCTTAGGTGGACTTGGGAACACATATACTTATTCAGTAAGGTCATAATATCTTTGTATATTATGAGCTTTTTCTATGATCTCGAACAATTGAAATAGCTCCCACTACGAAATGTTGGTGCGTCCGTCCGTCATACTTAATGTTCACTGTATGTCAGTTTCTTAACACTGTAACAACCTTGGCCAACATGATCAGTAACTAGTGTACATCAGAAACCTTGATTTGACCTTGAGGGATGTGGCTCAGAGGTAGAATACAGGACTTCAATACAGAGGATTGCGAGTTCAAAACCTACCCTAGGGCACAAACAATACTTTCATAGTACATGTATTTCCGTCCCTCTGGTCTGTCGGATGAGCCTTTAAACTGTGGTCCCGTCCCTATATGACCTTAGCAGTTGCTGGGACGTTTTGGGTGGTGCTTACCTTTTCATGTGTATAATTATAGAATTGCAGAAGACTTGTACTGTATAATCTTAACCAATATATGGTATAGATTTACGAGTTTGGTATGATCCTACCAAATATAGCTACACATATTGTATTTCGGTACAGTACAGGTATCATATATTTAATGGCCCAAAATAAAAACGTATACTGTCACTCTAGAATGTGAATGACTAAAACGTGGTGGTGGCATTTTATATCACATCTGGATGACTGTTTTAGACAGTTGATAAAAAATTCAGCCAAATCTGTTATTTTTCATTGCATTGACATTCCAAATATTGTTTAAGGGATGTGGCTGAAATTTTGATAAAAACATTAAGATAGCATTAGTGGTGGGTGGCAGGTGGGATTATGCGATGGGTAATTTAACGATCGGGGTTCATCCTTACCGAAATTCCGACTGGAGACCTGGTTTGGCCCTCACATACATACGTCTTTGACATTTTGTATGCGACTGTTGAATCTGGTTATACCCCTTATGTGAGTATTACGATTGTTCGTAATCCTATGTTAGGGGAAGGGGCCAAGTGACTTTGGTGTGGTATGCACCTGGCACCAGTTCAGGTTATTCTAATTTCAGGGCTGATTATGTTTTTTCTCGATGTAAATATTCCGTTCTGATTTTGGGATTTTCCCCCAATGCAGCTGGTAAATGGGATCAAACCCATTTTGCCTGGCCTTATATGACCTTAGCTGTAAATAAACAAACAAACAAACTAAGATAGCATGAGACAAGATGTGGAAAATGATAATGCTATAACCCGTTTTTTATTTATTCACATTTCAAGCGTGTATCATATCCGACTATACCTCATGTTTTACCATTTCCATGCAATATCTCGTCTGGTTTACATGGTTATCAAGTGTTTTCTTGAGCAGTCTTCAAGACAATTTCCCCCAATACATAACATGTCTCTGAGGAACAGTCCAATTGTGACAACTTGCATGTACCTCGTAAATTAATGGTAGGGGTTCCTCCTTATAGGAATCACGCTTTTCCTGGTTTGGCCCTCCGGTACGTTTTTATCTTTGGCTCTTTTGTTAACCTGGGAGTTAAATTGGGTATAAGATTATTGCTGATCCTACTGCTTTTGGGAGGGGCCAAGTGATTCTTGTGTGGCGAGGACCTGGCACCGGATCAGGATTATTCTGCTTTCAGGGCTGAATATATAGTTTTGTTATTGTAAATATTCAGTTCTGAATTTGGGATTTTCCCTCCATTTGGACATGTACTTGAACAGGTAATATATGAGATTTAGTACTAAACCCATTGACTCTGCCTTAAATGACCTTAGCTGTTGATAAGCAGTTAAACCCCAACAAACAAACCTCTTTGTTCACATATATGAGAGTTCAATCTGTTTATCCCATCAATCAGTATTCTTTCATTGTTTTTATGAGGACTGCTCAAGGCTTGGTAGCAAAATCTGCTGTGACAAAATCTACATGTATTTATATGTAAGAAATGCTACAAAAAGAATATATTATATTTCAACTAAATATCTGGCTTTTTATTACAACCTTACTGACCAACTTCATTTAGTGTGCACCGGGGCGGGATCAACTGATCCTGAGAATAGTGCTGCAGTAGCCATTGCTTGTCGTAAAAGGCGACTAAACTGGCTTAACGATTGGGTTCATACTTTCCGGAACCCACTATACCGGATTTGGCCCTCATGTACATTTTTGGCTTTCTTGTATGTGAGAGTTGAGTCGGGCTATGCCCCATATATAAAAGTAAGATTAGCGCTAATCCTATTACTTTTAGGGGATGTGATAAATGATGCTGGTGTGGCGAACGCCTGGCACCATATCAGGTTCTTCTAATTTCAGGACTGAATATATATTTTGATTGTAAATATTGAGTTCTGAAGTTGGGATTTACCCCCCTTGGACAGGTGGATACGGGACTCGACCCCGTTGACCCGTCTGCGTGTAGACTCCCTGAGGCTTGTACCTCTATGTCAGAAAAGCGGACGTTAAACCCTATTCACTCACTCACTCACTCATTTAGTGTGTAGTTTGTAAAATGTACCAAACAATCCATGTGTGTAAAAAATGTTTACCAGCAAATATGTTGTGGATTTCGCTTGTCAAATTGATAGCCTGGACATGCCCAAGGGGTATATGACAGTGTGTCTACTCGCTTTCCTATAGTAAAAACTGTGTCGGCATTGGTGACTTATAT
>JAQRGA010000203.1:0-18739 GCA_029237695.1 Conchocele bisecta
CCGGGTTATTTGAAAGTCATGCCACAAGGTAAATGTAAATGCTTTGATTTAACGACGGCACTGGCTCGATGACCTTGCATGTCGATACCGACTATTTAAGTCCCCGTCCGATAGGACTAGGCTATCACGAATGTGTTTTGTCTTGCCCATTGACACGCCGAATCGACCAGTGGCGGGATTCTAACTCGGGTTCTCCCGATCCGGAGTCCGATGCTCTACCCACTGAGCTTTTCCAGCTGATTTCAGACAGCACTAGGGGCGTATCATGTTATGGCGCTTATCGTCTGTCCGTCTGTTAGCTATTTGGTTTGCGCTCAAAATAATCTTGGCATAGTATCCTGAAACTTGGTATGCCGGTCAGTAACGACCAGTGTATGACCAATTGACTTGACTACAGTGTGTCAAAGGTCAAAATCGCGGTGACTTTAGACAAGAAAACAGTTGCCGCTCTATAACTCGATAACGCCATGACCTAGGATGCCCAGTATTGGTTTTCAAGTTAGTCATGACCAGCAGATGACCCCTATTGATTTGAGGTCAGTAGGTCAAAGGTCAAGGTCGCGGGGTGACCTTGGACAATAAAACGAGTTCGGCTCAATAACTCAAGCCTTAGAATAGTTGGTGCTAGGATGCTCAAATGTTTGATTTTGAGGTCACTATGCACATTGTTGCACCACTGTGTGTCTTTGTGATAAGGGGTGGGGGGCTTATATGTTTGACAAACAACTCTTGTTAAACGAATATGTTAAATGTCAATGTGTCATTCAAAGCTACCATCGGGCGTATATTGCTCTGCTTAGCTTAGTAGTTGCCTCCTGCACTTGTATTCATTATAACCCTTTCAACACCAAGTAACTGAGATGGAATATCCCATGTTATATTTCAGACTATTCCATTAACCATGTTCATTATAAATTTAAAACATTTTACATTTTGTTGTCAGATATTGGCGGTAACAATATAAATGTTGTCACAAACAGTGCAGATCCTGATGAGACGGCTCGAGATGAAACTCCAGTACATGTATATATATAGGTATGTGGTGTTGAATGGGTTAAAGCAATATTATTACATTTGACATAAAAATGTGTTAAACGTGTTTATGCCCCCTATGCGATAGCAAGGGTGACATATTGCTTTGCTCCTGAAGTTTCGTCCGTACGTCCGTCCGTCAGTCCATGTACATGTGTGTCGAAAACTTTGTCCCAGTTTCTCCATCATGTCATATCGTCAATATTACTTGAAGGATTCCTTCAATACTTGGACAATTGCTTTACATGGACATCAGTGACACACTCGCGCCACCAGTAACAGGACCTTGACCTTTGTGACATTTGAAATGAAGATGAAATACTTAGCCATTTATTTACGTCGAAATGTTTGTCCCAGTTTCTCCATCATGTCATATCTTCAATAATACTTGAAGGATTGCTTTAATATTTGAACAGTTCATTCTCCTGAACATGTGTGACACACTCACACCAACAATGACAGAACTATGCTGTTCAAAATAATATAGTCTCGTAATAATTTTGTCGTCACCATTAATTCGAAATGTGCGATTGTTTGTCGCGCTGGCTTGCCGACAGCGCCATATAGTCTGCACGTTGGCGGCCGTACGTCCGTGCGCCTCAGCGGGCGCGACATGCGGGCCCCGGCCATCTCGTTTCTATTTTGTTTCACTCATTGCTCTATGTATATAATATGTAAATTCTGATGAGGTCGCTCACATCAGGGTGTTTTGTGGGGGCTATCTTTTATTATTTCAACATTTAGATGTGTCACAATATACACACATAACGTTTGATGTTATTACATGGTTTTGTTTTTTTGTTTGTTGGGGTTGGGTTATGGTTATATATTCGTGATATATATATATATATATATATATATATATATATGATATATATATATATATACATATATATATATCACACGTGTGATATATTCGTTTCTGTGTTCAACACACACTCCCCAAAAATAATTATTTGATGAAATTCCATGAATTATTGATTTTATTGCGAAAAAACGATTTCCAAAATTTTTTCGTTTTTTGATCCTGGAAATTGACTCCGAAACCTGGAGTTTTGATGATGTAATTAAGAAAACAAAAGTTAGATTTTGAAAATCGGTTGACAAATAAAAAAATATTTAAAAAAAATCAATTGTTAGTCGCCATGTTAAATTCCCATAGGAAAATATTTTTTTCGCAATAAAATCAATATTTGATGGAATTTCATGAAATAAAAAAATTGTGGCTGTGATAATGTAATAAATTCAGTATAATAAAAATTAATAAATTTATCCTAAAATTGAAAATGTCTCCCTCAAAGTATACTTTGCTAGAAAAGTATACTTTGCAATGTTGGTGAAATAGGCTACTGATCAGACAGCGTTGTTGCGCGGGCTCACCGGATACTAAGCCGTCTACACACGTCATAATGTCCCTGTCTTCAATCGGGGCCCATACATTAGTGTCATTATGTGTTATTAGAAACTTAATCATGCTACATGAAACATTGTTGCATTATGTATCTTATTCATGTCGTATGTGTCTTGAGTATGTACTCGTTTATTTCCTCCTGTATTCGTCTATGTTACGAACTGAGAGAATAAGGAATATAATATAGGGTTAACTGTATTGTAATTTTTAAATTTGCGGCGTATATCAGAAAATGATAGGTCGGAAAATCTGTTTAATGGCGACGCGTTTAAACAGACATGTTTTCCGACCCTTCATTTTCTGATATACGCCGCAAATTTCAAAATTACAATGCGGTTAGCCTATTTCTAATGCACTCCTTTACTGTTTTTCAAACTTTATCGAGTCTAGTTGAAAAGCAGGTCATACCGGACGGATCACAGAAATAATATGTTCTATGAAGAAAATAGTTCCAACACAATTACGATAGTAATATATGAACATCAGCTAATCAGATTGCGTGATATTTATAGAGTGCATTAGAATATAAAATATAGCAACATATATTAACTACATATTTCATCGTTTATACTTGAATTGACGGCGATCAGTGCATACCCTGGAATAATAATAATAATAATAATAATAATAATAATAATAATAATAATAATAACATAAACGACATTAGTTTTGACAAGGAATGGCAATGATAGTCTAAGACTGTTGTTATTTGGAAATGTTAATTAAAGGTATGAATTTGACTAGGAATAGTAACGAACTTAATTTGACAAATAACGATGAAGCTATTGCTTGAGAAAGGAATGCTAATATTAGTTTAAATGACAATCAATGCTACTATATATTCGTTTGACGATGAATGACAAAAAATCATTTCAAATGGTATAGGCCAGTTTGTTAAGTGAAGATCCCGACTGCTCATGAAGTATGAAACCTCGTTTACATCGTTCACACGAGTCTTACAATATAACTCTCTACAAGCGTGTACGTGTAAACTACACAAATATGTATGTACATGTACGTATGACAGATAACACAATAGTGCACATGGGCTCCAGATAAGGAATTAGTAATTGAGTATTGTCACTCCATCATTTCTGAAGCAATTGGGTATTTCAACATTTTAATTAGGTAATATTAAATTACACTACTGTTTAGACATCAACAGACAGCAATTATTTAATAGTTTGCTTCTAAATGAAAACATGTCTTGGAATTTCATTAGAATTGTCTCCTTTGAGACAATTCAAATGAAATACCAAGATGTGTTTTCATGGTAAATAAGACAAATATGCTATATTTGTGGTCTGTTTATTGTTTCCTGTAGCATGATATAGGCGCCTCAAATGTTTTATTACTTCTGATTTGAATTGGGTTTTTGGCAATTTTAATTGAGTATTTAAGCAAATACGCAGCTTATCTGGAGCTCTGGTGCACTCGTACATACATGTACAAGTATATGAGACATGTACAAGTATATGAGACATGTACAAGTATATGAGACATGTACAAGTATATGAGACAAGTACAAGTATATGAGACATGTACAAGTATATGAGACATGTACAAGTATATGAGACATGTACAAGTATATGAGACATGTACAAGTATATGAGACAAGCCATATGACGTTTTACCTAAGAATGTGTGTGTCGTTTTATATTTAATTAATATTTACCAAATTTAATATTAAGCATTAAAATTTAAGTTTCTGTAAATGACGTCGAAAGTTGACGAAATATTCAGTGCAAATTCAGAATAGATTTGCGCATCTCACTGAGAATATCGTCAAATTTTAATAATATCAGTGGCGAAAAATATCACAATTTCTGTAAAATTAATATTTTTCATAAAGCATCGCACATTATAGGAATGAATGGCCTTTTTGTGGAATTTATCGGGGTATAAACTTGGAAAAGTCGCGGGAATACTGGACGAAGGCCGGAAGGCCTCGTCCAGTATTCCCGCGACATTTCCCGTTCATATCCCCGAAGGCCGGAAGGCCTCGTCCAGTATTCCCGCGACTTTTCCCGTTCATATCCCCGATAAATTCAACAAAAAGGCCATTCATTCCTTATAATTCCAGCATTTGAAATAATTTCATCAAGAAAATGTGTTTATTTTCCGTTTTCTTAAGAATTATTTTAACTGCGCCTCACGGTGACGGAAAGTAGTTCGGCGTGGGAGTTTACTGGGATATAAATGATGGACAGAGACTTTCTACGGGCCAATCAAATGATAGGAATTGTGTAAATATTTTTGTGCTGGAATTATTCGTAGATACAAAATCTCAGATGAGACACAGGCATTCGGCGTGTTACGGCTTTCATCGGTATAACACTATATATATGAACAAGGCTTCTAACTGTGGTTACACGACCTCGTATCATAACAAATTCTGCGATTTTTTTAACGCTTATCTTGCTAAAATAGCATACTAGTTAGAACATAATTATGCAAAGAATATCGAATTACAGCTGTTTTTCGTAGGTCGGACACAATCTCGTATCATAACAAATGGAATAATGTGTTTAAGGCTCTAACGTCAATATTGTAGTGGCAAGTTCATATGATCATTTGAGAATTATCGTTATTTTGCAGAAATACATAGAATGCATAGAAAAAATACAATTTTAAACATGTTATTTTGTTATGATACGAGGTCCTATCCGACCAAAGTTAGAAGCCTTGTTCAAATAGATATAGAGTTGTACCGATGAAAGCCGAAACACGCCGAATGCCTGTGATATGACACGTAATGTAATTTTGTACCTAAGAGCAAGTGCGATTTTTCATGAAAAATATTTGCAGAAACTTGGATATTTTCTGTAAACGATGTCGAATGATGACGAAATTTGCATAGCAAATGTGGAATGGAATTTCGTCACCTTCCGATGTCATTTTCGGAAAATATCGTAAATTTTGTGAATATTTTTCATGGGATATCGCACATGTTCTTAATTACAAAATCACACGGCCGATTTAGATTTAATGTTCGTCTCCAAAAGTTCGTCTGCAGAAAAACGTGGAAAAGACAGTACACGTAGGAATATATGTACGTGCGATTTTTCCATGAAAGACAGTGGAACCTCTCTAAACCGGTCACCCTGGGAGGTCCCCAGTACATGTGACACTGGGAGGTCCCAGTACATGTGACACTGGGAGGTCCCCAGTACATGTGACACTGGGAGGTCCCCAGGGTGATCGGTTTATAGAGATTGCACAGTGACTGTAAATCAGACATTTGAGTATGTCATTTCTCTTGATTATATTTCTCTTCATTCAATATCATATGTATTAACCCTTTGAACCCGAAAGCCCGCTATATCGGTTTATGCAAACATTGCAGATCCAGATGAGCCGGCTCGTAACGAGCCGTCTCATCAGGATCTGCACTTTTTGCAAATAATGTTCATATTTCTTAGAACAAAAACACCCCCTTTTCATAAATGGACGAATTTGAAAATCATTTTGTGACCATTGGATTGGTCGGAACATTAGCATCTCACAGTCCATTCCAGTTCCTTAGGGTTGAAAGGGTTAAAAGTACATGCCCACTCAGAGGGCACAACATGTTCCACTTTATATCCGAGACATCATCTGAGACATTTTCTGGCATTCATTTCTGGCAACATTCATTCACCATTATCCTACGTAGTGATTGGCATTATTATACATTTTATATCAGACGTACATTTCCACACTGAAATCAAGGGCGATAATTGTGTTTCCTTAAAGTGCTAAATGTACATTACTATTTATCATGTGTATTTATTTTTTCATGCACAAAGATCATACTTTATAATCTGTCGAAAATCTTCTTTTTTTTCAGATGACGCATTTAATTAGTATAAATAAATAAAACAATATCATGCCTCATTTGCATATGAAAATAGACTGATACTACTTCAAGTCACTCTCAGTAAAACAAATATTACTCAATTATTATATCTGTATAGTGGGCACTTGTAAATTTTAGAACTGGTGGAATAATTATACACTTATTTCATTCCTATAAAGAACATTGTGTGCCTATACTGAGTGAGTATGTACCTTTAAACTCGCTGACTGTTGTCATAAGAAACTCGGCATAGACTCGTTTCTTATGAAATCAGTAAACTCGTTTAATAAATATAATGATATTAAATTATGACTTATGTTCAGTTATCTATCTACTATGTATCGTATACGGGAACTTAATTATTTATGATATTTATTAATAATCCACTTATTTCATTAGAAACGAGATTGTGTCGAGTTTCATATGACATCCGTGAACTGGCTTAATAAATATCATATCGACACAAGTGTTAGCTTATATGTATTGTGATTGTTTAGTACACTGTGTATTGCACCGTGAAAGCCCATGTTATGTAAAATAAAATGTATTGCAAAAGAGCAAAGTCGACTAAGCTTCCCCTTCTCTTTTGCAGATGCAGACTGATGCGTATTTGCATTTACTTGTGCCGTTTGTACGTTTCAGACACCCTTGGAAAAAACTAAAACACAAATTTTGAGCCATTTTTTTTCCAGAGTGTCGGAAAACGAATAAAAACGACATAAGTACATGCAGATGCGTATTTGCATTTACTTGTGCCGTTTATTTTTACGTTTTCAGACACCCTTGAAAAAAAACTAAAACTCAAATTTTGAGCCTTAGTTTTTTCCAAGAGCGGAAAACTCGAAAACGAATAAAAACGACCATAAATACATTGGAAATCGACCGTAGGAAAACGACATAAATACATGGAAATGTGCATCTGCAAAAAAAAAAAAAAAAAAAAAAAAAAAAAAAAAAAAAAAAAAAAAAGAGAAAACTTAGTATACATTCCGCTTTTGTAATCAACTGAATTGTAACATACTGATCATCTTGTATAGTGACACTGTTGAATTCCGTTCTAATTATAAATTAGTGAGGTATATTACTGCAGTGACTGAATGATTCACTGTGTAGGCGCTGATCAGACTGTGTGCATGCGCGCTCTCATCGTGACTACATAATACAAAGTAGTCCACACCGAACATTATTTAACCCACATGTTGACATGCAAAGTGTGGCGGATCGATGTGGTTTTCAGTGGTTTTCATATTCATACACTGTAAACGCCAGTAGGAGAATCAACGAGTGACAATCATTATCTAACTTAAATTGCGTACTTGGGTCTAATGACATTATACATAGAGAATAGTAGGTTAGTGCCGTGAATGGGACAACATATATGGCAAGGCTTAGGAAACGGGATGGGCGAGGCTCTGCCGAGCACATCCCGTTTCCGTGCCGCGCCAGATATTAGTTTCCATTCACGGTACTAACCTACTATGTATCTATCCCGTCAACACATACAAATGACTTTAAAATGAAAAGGAAATAACCCCAGCTACCGCACATGTTCATACGCAGTGATTAGAACGTATTGACAGGATATCAAACATGTTTCACGGCACCGTGTTTCACGGCACATATACACTGTGTTGACGAGATAAATCTCATTTCATCCAGATAAGAGACGACGCTTTTGAACGATATTCGGCGCAAGTTTGATCGTGTCAGTCGATCCCTGAAATATGTAGTATGTGGTAGTTAGCACAGGAACCGAGGATTATATTTTATCCCATCAACACAGTGCGTATGTGCCGTGAAACACGGTACCGTGAAACATTTTTGATATCCTGTCAATACGACCTAAACACTGCGTATGAATATGTGGTTGGGGTTATTTATTTGTTTGCATTTTAAAGCCATTTCTAGGTGTTGACGGGATAAATAGAATAGTAGGTTAGTGCCGTGAATGGGAAAACAATATCTGGCGCGGCACGGAAACGGGATGTGCTCGGCAGAGCCTCGCCCATCCCATTTCCTGAGCCTTGCCAGATATATTTCCCCATTCACGGCACTAACCTACTATTCTCTATTACGTAGAGCTTAAACTATGTCTCCTGCATATAAGAAATTCAAGTGATATTTACCTAACAATGAGTCAGCGATATCTTCATCGATTTCAGATATTGATGATGTTGAATCGAACGACATGTACGTCACGTACGTCATTGTGACTGTCCATGTGCCTTGCAGCATTGAACATTCTTGCGCCTGACATCGGCGACTTATACGATTTGTATCAAAAGGTGAGTAGCCGAACGTGACAATTATTTTGAATATATCACGGAAAATGTAAATTGAATAACTTACAGAGAATCTACAGCTTGGAATTTAGAACCATTCTGCAGACATAACACTCTTTATTGGCACCATTGACCTGCCAATAACAATGCATCACAGTATAATTTAACCTGATGTAAACACATTTCGTTGTTTTTAGAAATATATGTGAAAATGGTGTACACAGATATACGAGCACAGTTGAACAATAGTTTAACACAACTGAATATTGCCAGAGATGACGTTCGCATACTTTTATCAGGTAACCTGCCCTGTATTGACCGAATACGTACTGACTGATAACATATTGTTGTATCAGGCATTGACCTGATATCAACATCCGGGTTACAACAAAGTGAAAACTGACGTTATATTGGTCGGTTGACGTCACGTGACGTTACCGAATGACGTCAGTGAAGGACGCAACTTAAACAAGTCCTCGTTTTGTCCATAGATAACGACGTCATCTGTGGTCATTTTCGAGCATAAAACGTTACCTGACAAATATAATACCAGCTAGTGTCTTTGATATCAAGTCTATCAGACTCGCTCGGAAACGGTAGGAATATTCTTCGGCAGCCTCGGAATTCCTACGCGTTTCCTAGCCTTGCCTGATAAACTTGATATCAAAAGACACTAGCCTGGTATTCTCTATTTATATGGTTGTCCATCAGTTGATGATGACGCAAATACGCTGATTTTCAGGTTCACCCATGACTATATAACACGCTCTAAACGGTTCGAGTATCGCTTATAGGTGATAATATTTCACTCTAGTCTGGTAGTGTACTATATCACTGCAGTACGTGAGGTCTATCCCTACAGCCGAGATGAACGGATTATCAGCGTTTGATGTCTCTCCATTTTTTTCTGTTTATTGTTTAAACTAAAGCACATGTATCATGTTACATATCACTGACCCATCAAACTTCTGCTATTGTCAATTATCAGGTAACCTGCCCTGTATTGACCGAATACGTACTGACTGATAACATACTGTTGTATCAGGCATTGACCTGATACAAACATCCCGGTTATAACGAAGTGAAAACTGACGTTCCATTGTTCGGATGACGTCACGTGACGTTACCGAATATCGTCAGTGTAATGACGCAACGTAAACAAGTCCGCGTTCTGTCCAAAGATAACGATTTCATATGTGGTCATTTTCGAGCACAAAACGTTACCTGATACATAGAATACCAGGGTACTGTACTTTGATATCAAGATAATCAGGCTCGGCTCGCAAACGGTAGGAATTCCTCTGCAAGCCTCGTAATTCCTACGCGTTTCCTAGCCTTGCCTGATAATCTTGATACCAAAAGACACTAGCCTGGTATTCTCTATATCCCCATCTAAATAATACGAATATACACGCAATGTACTAATACATACGGAAGCCACTTCACTTTTTTTTATTTCCATTTATTCAAGATACTTTCTTGAATTTTCGAGATCTTTTCTTGAATTTTCAAGTTCATTTCTCGAATTTTCAAGATCTTTTCTTGAATTTTCAAGATCGTTTCTAATAAAGGATGTTTCAAGATATTTTCTTGAATTTTCAAGTTCTTTCTTGAATTTTCGAGATCTTTTCTTGAATTTTCAAGATCTTTGAAAATTCAAGAAACAGCTTGAATAAATGGAAATTAAAAAAAATTGAAGTGGCCCTAATGGGCTTCCGTAAATACAAGCTATTCACAGGAACACTTAGAGACTCAAGTGGTTACATACATTATACTGCAGCCCTGACACATACACGTTAAACATTTCCCCTGATATGATGTCTTATACACGAGATCACGAGATTGCCACAACGTGAGGAGCGATAGCAAGAGTGCGAGAACGTGCGGCGAGATAGCGAGATTGCGACTCGACATGAGGCGTGGGCGACCAGAGGCAACACCGCGACAAAGGTGGCAGTCCTCACACATTTTAGGCAATTTATGGAGTTTTCGGGCCCGCGACACCAGCCGAAACTGACAAATTTAGTAATATTTGAACTTCAAATAATCACATAATCTGTTTGATGCATGCACTGACTACCTGATAGGTACAAGAGCTATCTTAACAACAAACGCAAACTCAGACATGATGCACAGGCTGTCAGCACTCTGCTATGTTTACACAAAATGTGCCCAAATCTGCATTTATTTGGCCGCGGCCACACATTTCACAACATGATTTCAAATATCCCATGCGGACACTGCACTAATACTTGCTAATTGTACCAATTCTGCAATCACACCTGTCACACTGATCATAGTCTGTACTGGTACCGACCGTTTTGTTTTCAAGCAGCAGACCTGCCTTTCTGAAAGATAAAATGGCTGCCAATATTTCGGACGAAAATTCCGAGCAGCAGTTTCGCACTCTTCTACAACTGAAATCATGCCAGCATGACACAGATGCAAGCAAAATCGCATATTTTTGCAAAAAAGTGTTTTATGCAGTGGAAAACATCATATGATGTTGGCTAATTAATTGTAGAACATTTTCATAGGCCACATAACCGGACACTTGCAAATTGATGTATTTGTATTTGTTGTGTTTGCTTTGTTGTTTACCTACGATGGTATTAAGGTATTCGTAATCTCGCAAAGCATGAACACATGTCTCGGAGAGGTCATATTCCTGATTTACAGTGGAACCTCTCTAAATCGGACACCCTGGGGTGTCCGGTTTAGCGAGGTTCCACTGTATAAGGCAATGCTATGAAACGTGTTGGAATTCCCATGCTCATCGACACGTTATTGCCATTTCCGAGCCGAGCCTGATAAACGTAATAACACAAGATACTGACAATATACTATATTTACAGGTAGCGTGTTATGCTGGTTGACGGACAAATACGACATTTTGTTCACTTATAAGAGCACACACTTGTTTACGTTGCGACGGTGTAGTCATGTGATGCCGTTCGACCAGTAGAACGACAGCGATAATTGTGACCGGATATGCGTATCTAGACAATACCGGATACAGTTATCGGTTAGTGAGTGTACAGTCATTCAATGCATCGAGTTACCGGATGTATATACAGCGGAATCTCTCTAAATCGGACACGCTGGGAGGTCCCTAGCGTGTCCGGTTTAGAGAGGTTCCACTGTAAAATAGATTACAACTTCAAGACAGACACAGGAACGAAGAGGTCCTGAACAGACGTTATTATCGGATATACATGGCAATTTATCAGGTAACCTGCCCTGTATTGACCGAATACGTACTGACTGATAACATATTGTTGTATCAGACATTGCCCTGATATAAACATCAGGGTTACAACGAAGTGAAAACTGACGTTCCATTGGTCGGATGACGTCACGTGACGTTACCGAATGACGTCAGTGTAATGACGCAACGTAAACAAGTCCGCGTTCTGTCCATAGAATACGACGTCATATAATGTCATTTTCGAGCATAAAACGTTACCTGATAAATAGAATACCAGGCTAGTGTATTTTGATATCAAGTTTATCAGGCACGGCTCGGAAACGGTAGGAATTCCTCGGCAAGCCTCGGAATTCCTACGCGTTTCCTAGACTGGCCTGATAAACTTCATATCAAAAGACACTAGCCTGGTATTCTATATATACATGGCAATGTAACATGCCGATGAAGGACAACTGAATTGTCTCCGTGTCCGGTTTAGAGAAGTCCCGCTTTACACAAATGTTCAAAGGAAAGCCTTCATGTACACAGTTATGTTTATGCTTCCGCGATTGAGAATCAGAATGTCGCCCTATATTGCTACTGTCTGTTCCACGTTTTGCTGCCGACAAACATTTAGCTATTAAGCACATTAAATTTAATGATTTTATTGCTGAAAAATGATTTTCCTATGGGAATTTAACATGAGGGGAAGAAAGAGCTGGGGGATGAGTAAAGAAAAACACGAAAAATTTTGGAAATTGACTCCGAAACCTGGTTTCATACTACTTGTATAAACATTCAAATATTGGCCTTCCTATACATGTACAACGCCCATTGGACGTATTCCGTACGATGTCGTTGATTGGTTAAAGTTAGCAACGTTGCTGTTCCAGGAATTGCGACAAAATGACGTAAAACTAGGTTAATGTTAATTTTACCGCCATATTTCGTTATTTACATTTTTAAACTATAAGAAAATGCAGTGTAAATATAAGTCATCAAACCATGGGCTGTTGCGTTTACTGGGGTGACTGGTGTCACTATTCCACCAGTTCTAAAAATCACGAGTGTCCGCTATACAGATATAATCAGTTAGTAATATTTATTTTACTGATAGTGACGCGCGGTGGTATCGGGCTATTTTCATATGCAAATGAGGCATGATATTTTTTAATTATTTATACTAATTAAATATGTCACCTGAAAAAATAATATTTTCGACAGATTATAAAGTATGATCATTGCACATCAAAAATAAATACAGATAATAAATAGTATTGTCCGTTAACTTTTTAAAGAAACACGGTTATCGCCCCTGATATCAGTGTGGAAATTTACGTCTGATATAAAATGTATAATAACGCCAATCAATACGTGGGATAATGGTGAATTCATTTTGACAGAAAATGTCTCAGATGATGTCTCTGATAAACAGAACATTTTGTGTCTGACCTGTTCCCATTGGTGAGAAATGGACAAATACGAATTGAGGGTATGTTATGACAAAACATAATCAAAACAGCAGATTTTTCTGGGAGTTTCAAACAATAATTTATTCCATAAAATATATAGATGGGAATTGGTTTGTAACATGACAGTACATTTGCCTCTGGATGATGATTGAGAAAACATGCAACTTTCAGTATCTAGTTCTGCAAGTGACGTGGCACGGCATGGTCTCAAAGTGGACATTTCACCTCATAATTTGATAATTTTACGGAGGCTGCACCGAGATATTTCACATTCCTGAATAGGTAAGGATCCCTAATAGAGCAGCATATTTGTATGGAGGTAAAAGCTTCTAGTGTATCTTGATCACAAATGTCGAACACATTTTGCTGTCTGCCCACTTATTTAGAATGTTGCATTTTATCCCGTCAACACAGTGCGTATGTGCAGTGAAACACGGTGCCGTGAAACATTTTTGATATCCTGTCAGTAAGACCTACTCACTGCGTATGAATAAGTGCGGTTGCTGGGATTATTTCTTTGCATTTTAAAGCCATTTGTATGTGTTGACGGGATAAATAAAATAGTAGGTTAGTGCCGTGAATGGAAAACAATATCTGGCGCGGCACGGAAACGGGATGTGCTCGGCAGAGCCTCGCCCATCCCGTTTCCTAAGCCTTGCCAGATATTTTTCCCATTCACGGCACTAACCTACTATTCTCTATAAATGCATTCTCATGCGTGAAATTGATAATTTAAAATGAACTGGTGACTGCCCCCTTCGGGACGCCTGTGTTCCATATTCGATGATGTCCGCCGGAACTACACTGTTGTTGTACTTATCGATCAACTAACATAAGTCGGTCACTGAGTAGGGATTAAACCGCGGAAATGTACGACCTAAATATGCACACTGCTCTCTGAAAATAATTCTCAGACAGAAAAGTGCATACTTACGGAGCCCCGCAGGGGACGTAGAATTCTTTTTTTTATTAATTCGTTCCCACTAAATAACAATTAGTTCCCTCAATTTAGCAATTCGTCCCCACGAATTAACAATTCGTTGCCTATTAGTGTGGGGACATATAACATGATGTATATTTTGTCAGCCGGCCCCAAATTCAATGAGTATTATCAGTATTGTTATATTGGTGATATATTTACAATGTCTGTCTTAACTGCAATGCCCAAATACAAGTTTCACTGTGAGAGAAAACCCGTAATCAACTCCTTACAAATAATACACCGTGAAGAGAACACCCGTACTTGCGCGCCTGTTTTCTTGAAAACCACGAGCTACCATGCAAACTGTTTAATTGTGATTACAGTCAAAATAAAGTTGTTATTGAAAATTTGGAAAGGGTCTCGACTGATCTAGAATGTTAATGTGATTGAACAAATTCCAAACATGCACTCAAATAATTATATCTGGTTCATAGAAACAGCTGTGTAATTTGGATTTCAAAAAGTTTACATGACGTCACATTTGACGTCACACAACGTAACGTCAAAACGCGGGAAAACACGTCATTGTATAACTATTCATGCGCACATCACAATTCATTGATTATAATCCCAAAAATAGACTAAATGTGCATATGTATCCGCCGTGGAAGTGTAATAAATAGGATATTCCATCGTACATGTTTGAATAGCGGAAATAATACAATAGTGTCCGTCGGCATCCGTGCAAAACAACTTTTTCGCTACGCTCACTCGTTGCTTACGCGGAAGCCGACGCACACTCGTGTATTATTTCCCGCTATTCAAAATGTACGATGGAATATCCTCTATGGTGTTTGACAATATACAAATGATTAGTAATAGCATAATAAACATGTTGCCTGTAAGTTCGTATAATATTGACAAGATCTAAAAATGTAAGCGAGACATGGTTGTTTTATGGGAGCTGAATGTTAAAATACGGCAGCCACATGGGATATATGAACCTTAAATATACAAATGTCAGGATAAAATACTTTTAATGTGTTTACAATATTATATTTACTAATTCGGATGTCAACATGATGATAAAAATTACATATGTCATATTTGTCACTGTCCAGGTGGTGGATGCGGGCGGCCATATTGGTTTTATGCAAATTATACACTTTCTCCAAGGGTGATTTTGCGGACTTTTTTTTCTGAACAACCGCTCACCAATACAATTTTTGTTTTATATTTATTTTCTTTTTAGTCACACACTACATGGCACATAATAGGAAATATATACATGTGTTGTCACTGGAGTGTACATGACAGCAGGGTACGAGTCCACTTTGCTTCAATTATTTTAATACAGTTGAATCTCACTATACCGAACACCACGGGTACCATCGGAGTGTTCGGTATAGAGAGGTTCCACTTTACAACTCAAAGCCCAGCTCTTCCAACAGTTCCATGCTTGTGACTGATTGCTTACAGCTATAACGAACACCCTGATGGTACCGATGGTGTTCGGCATACCGAGGTTCCGCTGTACTTGCATTTATTGTAGCCGGCTGTCATGTACACAGTATATAACAGTTGCATGGTATCTGTCTATACTATCAGTAAATGCTAACACATATTCAACCCCTTCAACGCCAAACACTAGTTTTAGTAGGTATTGCCAACAATATCGATCTAGATGAAACAACTCAATCATCCCATCAAAATCCTCACTGTTCGCCAAAATAATATTCACATTAAAACAGTAGTTTTGTTATTTAACAAGATACATTTAGTGATCAGACTAATGTGCAAGGGTTGAGTCAATATTAGCAACAAACAGCATGACAACATTATTATGAGTTGTATGTATGAATGTATCGTTTTTATAGGAATAAACAAAAGGACGAAAACTGGTGTTGTTGTTTTTGTTAGTATGCGGTGCTTGTTCGTAAGCCTGTCGGACACAACAGTTTTCAAGGAACGATGGTGTGCTTAACACAATGTAAGACCCCGTATACCGCTATCGTCCAAAGATCTCAGGCCAGCCCAATGGTGGCTGCTTCCACAAGCTCGAGAGGGAGAAGAGAAAGATTGAGAACCGACAGTGGGCTGCATCACCGAAGGTGGAGACCGCGATATACCGCCGGAAATTGACAATGTCAGGTCAGCCCATGGTGGCTACCTCCACAATGCAGTTACGGCGTGCTGCGTCACCGCCGATGGAGACCGAGGGATACCGCCGTCAACCAAGGACTTCAAGCCAGCCCATGGTGGCTGCCTCCAAAAAGCAGTTACGGTGTGCTGCGTCACCGCCGGTGGAGACCGCGGTATACCGCCGTCAACTGACGACTTCAAGTCAGCCCATGGTGGCTGCTTCCAAAAAAACAAAGACATCACACCAAAGGCTCATTGCCGAAGCAGATCACCTTCGAGCATTTACAGGTGTCTCTACAGCATGTGGGAAGGCAAGTAGTCTCCACCCAAGCACATAGTTCGTCTCCAGAAGGATCTCACAAGAGATCGTGGAGACCACTGGGGACTAGATGTTTCTTCAATACCAAACGGGGTGTTGAAAGAGAGTCGACGTCGAGAAAACGAAAACTTTCCCCGGAGAGCGTGGAGATGACACGGGGAGGAACTAAAGTAAAACAGTTTGACCACTCCGCAACGGCCGAGGAGGAGGAAAGAGGAGGCCCAGAAAACGGAAGCTGCTGGTCTGTGAATTGGGGTGTCAAATTACGACAAGCTTCGTTAAAATGCATCTCCTGGAGCGACACCTCCCCCAATTGTTTGACGAGAAACTCCAAATTACGGAGGAACTGTGTCGTCGACGATATGCCGCGCTGATGTCAATGGCGCAAAGCATAACCGGACATATTTCAAGTTTAGCCGATGTTGTGGACCAAATGAATGGGACCCACGCACTAGAGGGACACTGGGTGATCACAGATGTTCAACGCGAGGCTATGGAACGACTGAGCCTCTTCCGGGGATGGGAAGTACCCCATTGTTTCACGCTTTCACCAGTGAACTCGCCAGCTGTCCTGTTACATTGGCGTGCATTGGAAGCTATGGCTCGCGCCATTTCCGAAAACGACATGCGTGCAATCATAGAAAAGCACAATGAAAAGTCCGAGGGAAATGAGGGATTGTCCGTGGAATCTCCCAGGGCCATGCCACTGTAAGAAACACACGGATGTCACATCAGGTTGGAGGGGTGCGTACTGGTGTACTGCGACCCGGACACCTACCGAACAGGGGAGGAGATGGTGATGGTAGTTCATTGGAGTGGATTGGAGTTCATCCCAAAAGAAAGACCACGCGTCTATATATCAGAAGATTCACCTTCACTACTTCACGGGGTCCGGGGAAGTGATGCGGCGCTGGTAGGGGATTTTCCAGAATACTTATTTCGAGTTCACCGGGCTGGTACGGTTGTTTACCAGTCAACAGCGTGAGGCATTGAGAACGGTTCTGGAGGATCGTCTAATTTTGGAGACAGATTGCCCGTACTTCCCACCTTCCAGGGATTTGTGCGGGAATGTCCCCCATCTACTGGGTTTCGTCGCCCATGAAGTGGCTACGATACGGGACACTACAATGCAGTTCGTCTTGGAGCAGACAACGGCAAACGCCGAAACGCTTTATGGCCGATTCGGGCCCCCGGGGTTCTATAGACAGTTGTGATAGTGTTACCACCCAAGGTGGAAATATCACGGCTACCTATGACATAGGAACCGACTGGTAAAACCTCCCTAGGTGGACATGTCCAAACGATGCCACCATATGTGGACACTGACCGGTGACATTGCCCATGATGGACATGTCACGACCATCGACCGTATGGCCCGTTGATCTAGATAGTGGTGACCGGTGTTACAACTCAAGGTGGAAATATCCCGGCTACCTATGACCTCTATGAACCAACTGGTAAAACCTCCCAAGGTGGAGAGGTCATGATGATAAAGCACCATATGCAGACACGAACAGGTGACTCTACTCAGTAGATTTCACGCAAAACAATATACATGTAGTTCAGACAATAATTATAATGTGCTGGGCATTGTTTTGTGTGCAATCTAATAGCCAAAAATATGGCTCTGAAAAGGGCCTGTTTGTTTCTTCTTTACCGTCTTCTATGTCGTCGTGATGGTTGGTTGATCTCACTCGGGCAGCTGTCGCAAGGCATCTGGTGGTCTGTAGAAATGGGCGCATCGCCGCAGGAAGGATAACGTAGAGATCTCGTTCGCGAGGTAGGCGTCCCATGCTTTGCGAAGACCCTCCTCCAGCTTGACTGAGGTCGACCTGATATCAACTCTGATACATATACTTACCAGTATCACATGTGCTGTGGGTCGTTTCGCTACATATCGTGCACAGTATCCCCTGCTCGCCGAGACCTAATATGTTGCGAGCATGCAACGCAGGCAGACTCCATGCTTTTACAAAATTAGAAACAAACAATGCTGACAATAAATTTATCAAAAATAAATCGATGAATTAAGTCAGACGATGAAATAATTATCAGCTATTATATGTTCATGAAAACGGATAGAAAGCAAATGTAACGTTGTGGTAAGTTTATTTATGGCCACAAGTTCGAAAAC
>JAQRGA010002035.1:0-12925 GCA_029237695.1 Conchocele bisecta
GATATTTATTGCACTAGTATAGTACGATTTTTAATTACAAACCGTGTTATTACACTGTGTAAAGTCCATTTTCAATTGAACAAGGGAAAAATTACTCACCATCGGGATGGACGTCGATGGCCAATTTTCTTACGCCCGCCAGAGTTCATTCGAGGAACAACAAGGGCTGGGTGGGTAACGATTACGGAATGGTCCTGGGTGGGAGTGGTCAACAGGGGTCGCTGGCGACTCGATTGACATTCGACTGGCCGTTAACTGATGGGGCTGGGGCTTGCACCTACATCGATTGCCTGTAGGATATTTGTTGATTGATTGCAGTTTTTCAATTCCCTTGAACAAGCAAGGCCTATAAAACAAAAACGCCATTGGTGATTTTTAGTACTAAGAAACATTGTGCAATTTTTCATGAAAAATAATTTACAGAAAACTGTGATATTTTCGGTAAATGATGTTCAAAAGTTGACAAGATTTTCATTGGCAAATGTGGAATGGAAGGAGGTATTTCGTTGATTGATTGGGGGATTTTACTTACCCCTTTGTGGCTGTGGACTTGAGAAAAGGGGACTTATGGGTTTATGAGACCAGTGTAGATTCCAGATCCGCTAGTCGGATCAAAATCTGCACAAGCAAATAATGATTCCTTATCAGGGTACAGGAGTGTGCTATTCAATCAGGAAGCTACACTGGTCACAATCCCATAAGGCCCATAAGAATCAACAATCAGGACAAAAGTTAGTTTTTGTCAATTCCAGATGGTTGACCATGCAACCACTGAAGGCAAGAATGGAATGGAACAATTTTATTGGTTATTTTTTGATTTGGTATGTGGGGATATATGCACCGAATTCCGTAGCGTTGCGATATTGCCGGTGACTTTAGAAGTGCAGTATCTTTGCTGTGGCGGAACAAGTGGCATATATCCACATACAAATCAAAATAACCAAATTTTTAACCTTTTTATTTTATACGTAAAAATCACTCACTATTTAATTTCTATGCGCCTCAGAAAATACAAGAGTGAGCAAGTCAAAAACAAAATTCGCCCCGTCCGAATTATGGGCCAGACAGCGAAGATGTCATGATAAATTGTGAAGCTGTCACCAAGGGCAAGAAACATTAATGAGAATTTGGAATAAGTCTTATGAGCTTTATAATTTCTTCATCTCGTTGTTGTTTGCTAAACATGTATTACTAAATTTAGGCAGAGATAGAAAAGTAGAGTGTTATAGTAGAAATGATAGGGCAATTGGATACAATAATGTAGAAATAAAAAATGGCTAAAAAAATAAAAAAATATTTGTTAAAATTAAAAAATATTTTTTCTGGCATTAAAAACAACCAATGGTGCAACCATCTTCTATATGTGTTTAGAAAGACGTGTGTATAGTTTCAGAACGAGTTCGACTGAAATCGGCTTTACGGAGGAGTTGTGTACACAAACTCTGTTACCGTGTATGTGTATAGAAACTGTATAGAAAAAATGCTAGAAAAAATGGCTAAGTTATTAAAAAAGGCTGATATTTTTGTTTAAAAACATCTTTTCGGCATAAAAAACAACCAAAGGTGCACATCTTCAATTATGTGTAGAACGAGCGGGTGTATAGTTTTTAGATCGATCGGACTGAAATGGGTTTTTCGGGAGGCGATGGTGTACCAGAAACTATGCACTATTTTTCTGTCAGCCGCCCGACACTTGCCCGCACCGCCCGGCCGCCCAGCGGTTTAGAAAAACTAATACAAGAATTCGTACCGTTTATAAAAAACGGTCGTATAAAAATCCTTAACCAAGGTTGACTATAAAAACAGTTAACCAATGGGGAATTAAACTAAGTTTAATTCAAGGGTTTAAATGTAGGTCAAGGTCAAATTATAGGTCAGGGGTTTGTGATGTACATCAACTAGGAGATTGAAGTTGTCCAAGTCTGAGTGGTGTAGGGGCCTATGGAGTATTCCCATAATACAAGCTTGACTTCAAAACCTTAACCAAGGCGTGACGGTGACGCCGGGGTGGGGTGACTACATTAAGCTGCTAAACTATTCTTCGAATATGTAGAGGCTAAAAAACAATTGAGATTACAATGTTTTCCAACCAGCAAAAGCCCCAGAATCAGGACTATGCTGTTCGCTAACCAGTCACTAAATTAGTTTCAACCGTCATTCGGCGATGTCTGATCAGGGGACTATGGGATTGTCTGTCTCTGAAATAGCCAGACGATGATCAAACGGTACAAATTGCGAAGCTGCCATCAACAAATCAGTAATAGAGCCTACGTTTAGATTGTGTATATCTTGCCACACGGGACTTAGCATCTTACCTAACTGGTTGGTGTTCAGGCTTACACTGGATACCTTAGTCTCAGGTCTGAAATTATCAGTAAAAAAGTGCAAGTGGAATGTGGGTTTAACGTTTCCCAGCTAACAGTCTTAAAATTCAATTATAGAAGAGCTGGACCGACACGGTTTTTAAATGTCTCATCCGACATGACCAGTGGGTATGGAATATATATGAAAGTTTTTTTTGATGCCTAAGGCGAGGTTTAGAAACCCAAACCCAACCTCCGGATTGGAAGGACAGGTGATTTCTAACCCCTCCCCTAGGCACAATCCATCCCATGAAATCTCAGTAAAGATTTGCTGTTTAAAATACAAAAGTGAAAGAGAAAGTGAGGTTGGTTTAACGTCCTTAGCAACAAAGCTAAGGTCAGTTTCAAGTTCTCATTCCAAAAAGACCAGAGGGATTGGAATTACTATTTGAAATAGTTTTGATACCAAAAGACGAGGTTTTGAACCAGAACTTCCAGGATTAGTCAAGGTGTTCTTTAACCTTAGGCCAACTACCCTTCCTTCCTCTTAAAATTAAAACAAGTCCCTAATGGGTGGATTTCCATCGCTTAAGATAAGCATACCCTGACCACCCCTTGCAAACAAAGTGTAGAATCATGATCGAGAGCCGGCTCATTGGGTCTTCTACACTTGTTTGCGGACACCGATTATTAGAGGTCTGTAGTTTTGATAATAGAGGATCTTACACGAGTTGATGATAGAATTGGATAATTATGGATATTTTGTTAAACAAGTTTACTTGAATTTTCATAAGAAATGAGGGATATGACGAAGTTTCTTATGAAATCATTTCAGCCAGTTGAATAAATCTCATATTAAATAGAACACAAATGTTGAAGCAGTCATGAACACCTTTCGAGTGTTTCTGTACCAGTCCCATTTGCGAATATCTTTATTGCTACTAGTATAAGTATGATTTTTTATTTTTTTACACCGTTTGTTATTCGCCACTGTGAAAGTCCAATTTCAAGACAAGGGAAATTAACTCACCATCGGGAATGGACGTCGATGGCCATCTTTGCGCCCCGCCAGAGGTCATTCGAGAACACAGCTTGGGGTAACGATACGAAATGGTCACCTGGGAGGTCAACAGGGGTAGTGGCGACTCGATTGACATCGGACTGGCCGTAAGCTGATGGGGCTGCCTACATTCATTGCCTGTAGGATATTTGTTGATTGATTGCAGTTTTTCATCCCTTGAACAGCATAAGGCATATAAAACACGCCATGTTGATTTTTGTACCTAAGAACTATGTGCAATTTTTCACAGAAAAATATTTTACAGAAAACTGTGGATATTTTCGGTAAATGATGTCAAAAGGATTGAACAAGATTTTCCATGGCAAATGTGGAATAGGATAATTCGTTGATTGATTGGGGTTTACGTACCCTTTGTGGCTGTGACTTGAGGAAAAGGGGCTTTATGGGTTATGCGACCAGTGTAAGATCCAGATCCGCAGTCGGATCAAAATCTGCACAATGCAACAAATGATCCTTAATCAGGGTACAAAGGAGTGTGCTATTTCAAATCAGGAAGCTACCAACTGGTTCACAATACCCATAAGGCCCCATTAAGGAATCAACATCAGAACCAAAAGGTAGTTTTGTCAATCCCAGATTATCGACCATGCAACACTTGAATCACAAATGAATGGGACACATTTATTGGTTATTTGATTTGTATGTGGATTTAATGCACGAATTCCGTATCGTGCGATATTGCGTGACTTTAGAAGAGCTAAATATCCTTTGTGCGGCGGAACAAGTGGGCATAATATCCACAATACAATAAAATCAAATAACCTTATTATTTTTTTAAATACGTAAATCACTCACCAATTTATATGCGCCTCAAAAAATACAAAAAGAGTGCCACCAAGTCACAAAATTACGCCCGTCGAAATTATGGGGCCAGACAGCGAAGATTGCAGAAATGTGGAAGCTGTTCACACCAAGGGCAATGAAACATTAATGAGGAATTTGAAAGTTCTATAGCATTTATTTCTTCATCTCGTTGTGCTAAACAAGGTATACTAATTAATTTAGGCAGAGATAGAAAAGTAGAGTGTAAGTTAGAAATGATAAGGGCAATTGGATACAATAATCGTAGAAAAAATGGCTTAAAAACAAAAATATTTGTTAAAAAATATTTTTTTCGGCATAAAAACACCAAGGTTGCACATCTTCTATAAATGTGTAGAAGGGAACGTGTGTATAGTTTTTCAGAACGATCGGACTGAACGGTTTTTCGGAGGAGTTTGTGTACACAAACTCTGTAACCAGTGTTTTATAGAACTGTATTAAGAAAAATGTAGAAAAAATGGCTAAGTTAGAAAAAGGTGATATTTTTTGTTAAAAAATTAAAAAATAATTTTCCGGCATAAAAAACAACCAAGGTGCACATCCTTCAAATTATGTTGTAGAAGACGTTGTGTATATGTTTAGATCCCTCCCCATTCGACTGAAACGGTTTTCGGAGGAAGTTTGTGATACACAAACTCTGTACCCGTCTATTTTAGAATTGTATAGAAAAATGTAGAAAAAAAATGGCTAATGTTTAAAAAGGCGATATTTTTGTTTAAAAACTATCTTTTTCGGCATAGAAAAACACCAAAGGTTGCACAATCTTCAATAATTGTGTAAAGAAGGGACGTGTTGTATAGTTTTCAGATCGATTCGACTGAACCGGTTTTTCGGAGGAGTTGTGTACAACGGAAACTTATGCACTTTTTCTGTCAGCCGCCCACCCGCCCGCCCGCCCGCCCCCAGCGGTAAAACATAAGTACGTACCCCGTTTTTTAAAAATTTTAAAAACGGTCGCTATAAAAACCTTAACCAAGTGGTTGAACCTAAAAACAACAACAACCAAAGGGGAATTAAACTAAGTAAGTAATTCAAGGGTTAAATGTAGGTCAAGGTTCCAAATATAGGTCAGCGGGTTGTTGATGTTACAATCACTAGGAGATGAAGTCGTCCAAGTAATTTTGGTGGGTTGTAGGGGCCAGGAGTATTCCATACAACGCTTTGACAAAAAAACCTTAACCAAGCGTGACGGTGACCCGGGGGACTACATAAGCTCTAACTTAATCTTCGAATAGTTGACTAAAAACAATTGAGCTTACAATGTTTTCCAACCAGCCAATGCCCCAGATCAGACTTTGCTAGTCTCTGTTCGCGTAGACCAAGTCACTAAATTAGTTTCACCGTCACGGCGCTGTCTGATCAGGGACTAGGGATTGTCTGTCTCTGAAATAGCCTGAACGGTGATCTACGTACAAATTGCAGGCTGCCATCAACAAACAGACTAGAGCCTACTTTGATTGTGATATCTGCACCGGACTATCACTACCATCTGTTGGTGTCATGCTACACTGATACCTTAGTCTCTAGTCTGAATATCAGTAAAAAAGTGCAAGTGAATGGGTTTAATAACGTCCCAGCAACAGCTAAATTCATATAGAGACTGGATCACGTTTTTAAAGTCTCTCCGATCAGACCAGTGGATGGAAATACTATGAAAGTTTTTTTGATGCCTAAGGCGAGGTTTTGAACCCACAACCTCCGATTGGAAGACAGGTGATTTCTAACCCCTAGGCCACAATCCATCCCGTGAATCTCATAAGATTCGCTGTTAAAAATACAAAATGAAAGAGAAAAGTGAGTTGGTTAACGTCCTACGCAACAGCTAAGTCATTTCCAAGTCCCATCCAAAAGACCAGAGGGAATGGAAATCCTATGAAAATAGTTTTGATACCAAAGACGAGGTTGAACCGAACCTCCGGATAGTCAGGAGGTTCTTACCATAGCCACTAACCCTTCCCTCTGTTAAAATACAAGTCCCAAGGTGGATTCCATCGCTAAGATTAAGCATACCCTGCCAACCCTTGCAAACAGTGTATTCATGATAGAGCCGCTCATCAGGGTCTACACTGTTTGCGGACACCGCTATAAGTCCTGTAGTTTTGATAGAGGATTTTACCGAGTGATGAAATAATAGGATATTTGTTAAACAATTACTGATTTCATAAGAACTGGAGGCTATGACGAGTTTCTATGACATCAATATCAGCCAGTTTAATAAATCTCATATTAAAAGCACACAAATGTTGGAAGCTGTCATGACCACCTTTCGTGTTTTTTCTTACCAGACCCATTTGGGCATATTTATTGCACTAGATATACGATTTTTTATTACACCCGTGTTTATTACACTGTGAAAGTCCATTTCAAAGACAAGGAAAATTACTCACCAATCGGAATGGACGTCGATGGCATCTTGCCCCAGCCAGAGCATCGAGAACCGACAGCGGGTTAACGATAACGGAATGGTCCTGGGAGGTAACAGGGGTCGTGGCGACTCGACTTGACATCGACTGTCCGTAACTGATGGGCCCCTGGCCTACATCAATGCCTGAGGATATTTGTTGATTGATTGCAGTTTTTCATCCTTGAACAGCACGGCCAATATAAACCACGCATGTGATTTTGTACTAAGAACATGATCAATGTTTCAGAAAAATATTTACAGAAACTGTGATATTTTCGGTAAATGATGTCCAAAAGTTTGACAAGATATTTCATGAGCAAATGTGGACAAGGATATTCGTTGATTGATTGGGGTTTACTACCCTTTGTTGCTGTGACCGATGAGAAAAGGGCTTAAGGTTTTGCGACCAGTGTAAAGAACCAGATCCGCAGTCGGATCAAAATCTGCACAAGCAATAATGAGCCCTTATCAGTACAGGAGTGTGCTCCTTCAATCAGGAGCTACACTGGTCACAATCCCATAAAGCCCCTAAGAATCAACAACAGACAAAAGGTAAGTTTTGTCAATTTCCAATTGACCATCGCAAGCACTGAGCAAATGATGGCCACATTTATTGGTTATTTGCTTTGGGGGTTTATGTGGATATATGCACGAATTACCCGTAGCGTGCCGATATTGCTGACTTATGAAGTGTGAGCAATATTCTTTGTGCGGCGGAACAAGTGGCATATATCCTCATACAAATCAAATAACCATTTTATATTATACGTAAATCACTCACAATTTATATGCGCCTCAAAAAATCCAAGAGTGCCGCAAGTCTCAAAATACGAGCCCGTCGAATATGGGCCAGACAGCGAAGAGCAGAAATGTGGAAGCTGTCAACCAAGCAAGAAACATTAATGAAAAAGAATTTGAAAGTCTATAAGCTTTATTTCTTCATCTCGTTGTGCTAAACATGTTATACTATTTAGGCAGAGATAGAAAAGTAGATGTAAGTAAAATGATAGGGAATTGGATTACACTAATGTGAAAACAATGGCAAAAATCTTTGGTAAAAAATATTTTTTCGGCAAAATAAAAACACCAAGGTGCACATCTTCTATATGTGTAGAAGACGTGTGTATAGTTTCAGAACGATCGACTGAACGGTTTCGGAGGATTGTGTTACGCAAACTCTGTACCGTGTATAGAACTGTATAGAAAAAATGTAAAAACATGGCTTAAGTTCAAAGTGGATATTTTTGGTTACAAAAATATTTTTTCGGCATAAAACCACAAGGTGCACATCTATCAATATGTGAAGAAAGACGTGTTCTGAGTTTTTCCAGAATCGATCGACTGAACGGTTTCGGAGGAGTTGTGTACACAAACCGCTGTACCGTATTATAAATAATTGTATAGAAAAATGTAGAAAAAATGGCTAAGTTAAAAAGGCGATATTTTTGTTAAAAACATCTTTTCGGCATAAAAACACAAAGGTGCACATCTTCAATATGTGTAGAAGACGTGTGTATAGTTTCAGAGCGATCACCTGAACGGTTTTCGGAGGAAGTTGTGTACACAACTATGCACTTTTTTTTTCTGTCCAGCCGCCCGCCCCGCCCGCCCTGCCCGCCCGCCGCCCGCCCGCCCAGCGGTAAAACATAATACGGTCGTATAAAAACCTTAACCAAGGTTGACTAAAAACATTAACCAAGGGGAATTAACTAAGTAATCAACGGTTAAATTAGTCAAGGTCTAATATCCGTCAGGGGTTGTTGTTTGTACATCTCTAGGAGATGAATCGTCCAAGTATGGTGGGTTGTAGGGCCCCGAGTATTCATAATAACAAGCTTGACTAAAAACCTTAACCAAGGCGTGGACGTGACGCCGGGGTGACTATCATAAGCTCTAACTATTCTTACGCATAGTTGAGCTTAAAAACAATTGAGCTTAACAATGTTTTCCAACCAGCAAAGCCCCAGACATACTTTGCTATTCGCTGTTATTCGCTAACCAGTCACTAATTAGTTTTCACCCGTCAATCCGGCGCTGTCTGATCAGGGACTATGGGATTGTCGTCATCTGAAATAGTCCTGACGGTGATCAACGTACAAAATTGCAGCTGCCATCAACATACAGACTAGAGCCTACTGGATTGTGTATATCTGCACACGGACCTAGCATCTACCAACTGGTTGGTGTCAGGCTACACAGAGAAACCTTAGTCACAGTTCTGAATATCAGTAAAAAAGTGCAAGTGAATAGGGTTTAACGTCCCAGCAACACTAAATTCAATAAGAGACTTGGATCAACGGTTTAAAGTCTCATCCGACAGACCAGAGGGGATGGAAATACTATGAAAGATTTTTTGATGGCCTAAGGCGAGTTTGAAACCCACACCTCCGAACCTCCGGATTTGGAAGACAGGTGATTTCAAACCCCTAGGCCACAATCCATCCCGTGAAATCTCATAAGATTCGCTGAGAAAATACAAAAGTGAAAGAGAAAGTGAGTTGGTTTAACGTCCTAGCAACAGCTAAGGTCAGTTTCAAGTCCCATCCAAAAGACCCAAGGGAATGGAAATACTATGAAATAGTTTGTTGATACCAAAGACGAGGTTTTGAACCCGAACCTCCGGATAGTCAGGTGTATTCTAACCCTTAGCCACTACCCTTCCCTCTGTTAAATCCAAGTCCCCTAAGTGATTCATCGCTAAGATAAGCATACCCGCCACCCCTTGCAAACAGTGGTAGATCAGGAGAGAGCCGCTCATCGGGGTCTATCACTGTTGTGCGGACACCGCTAGGAGGTCTGTAGTTTGTTTGATAGAGATTTTTACACTAGTGATGATATAAAGGATATTTGGTAAACAAGTTTACTGATTCATATGAAATGAGGCTATGAAATTTCTTATGAAATCATTCCGCCAGTTTAATAAAATCACATATTAAATAACACAAATGTTGAAAAAGCTGTCCATTGAACCACCTTTTCGTGGTTTTCTGTTACAAACCCCAGTCCCATTTGCATATTTTATGCACTAGTATAGTAACCGATTTTTATTACCCGGGTTTAGTACACTGTGAAAGTCCCATTTCAAGACAAGGGAAATTACTCACCAAGCGGGAATGGACGTTCGAATGGCCTTCTTGCGCCCGCCAGAGTCAATCGAGAACACAGCTGGTAAAAAAACGAAAAATTACGGAATGGTCCTGGGAGGTCAACAGTGTCGTGGCGAACTTCGATTGTCCAATCCGACTGGCCGTAAACCCCTGAATTGGGGCTGCCTACATCAATTCCTGTAGGATATTTGTTGATTGAATTGCAGTTTTTCATCCCTTGAACAGCAAGGCCATATAAAACAACGCCATGTTGATTTTGTACCTAAGAACATGTGCAAATTTTTCATGAAAAATATATTCAGAAACTGTGATATTAATCCGGTAAATGATGTCAAAGTTGACAAGGATTTTCATTGCAAATGTGGAATAGGAATATTCCTTTGATTGATTGGTGGTTTACTATAACCCTTTGTGGGCTGTGGACTTGAGGAAAAGGGCTTATGGTTATGCGACCATGGTAATTCCAGATCCGCATCGGATTCAAAACTGCACAGCAATAAAGATCCCTTATCAAAGGGTTACAGAATGTGTCCTAGTCAAATCAGGACTACACTTTGGTCACAATCATAAAGTCCCATAAGGAATCATCAATTCAGCACAAAGTAGTTTTGTGTCAATCCAGATTGACCATGCAACACTGAAGCAAATGATTGGAAACAACTTTATTGGTTATTTGATTGTATGTGTATATAGGCACGAATGCCGTAGCGTTTCGATTGCGTTGACTTTAGAAATGCAATATCTTTGTGCGGCGGAACAAGTGGCATATAACCTCATACAAATCAAATAACCTTTTATTATATACTAAATCACTCACAGGATTTATAATGCGCCTCAAAAAATAAACAAGATTGCCGCAATCACCAAATAACGCCCCGTCGGAATATTGCCCACAGACAGGCTGAAGATGCCAGAAATGTGAAGGCTGTCACCAAGGCAAGAAACTTATGAAATTTGAAAGTCATAGGCAATATTTCTTCATCGCGTTGTGCTAAACCTGTATTACTCAGTTAGGCAGAGGATAGAACAGTAGGTGAAGTAGAAATGATAGGGAATTGGATACAATAATGTAGAAAAAATGGCTAAAAAAAAATATTTGTTAAAAAAATAAAAAAATTTTTTCGGCATTAAAAACAACCAAGGTCACATCTTCTATTATGTGTAGAAGAACGTGTGTAATAGGGTTTCAGAACGATCGACGACCCCTGAACGGTTTACGAGGAGTTGTGTAACGCAAACTCTGTACCGTGTAAATTAGAACGGGTATGAGAAAAATGTAGAAAAATGCAGTTTTCAAAAGGTGATATTTTTGTTTAAAAAATATTTTTCGGCATAAAACACCAAGGAGGCACATCAATCAATATGTGTAGAAGACGTGGTTATTTAAGTTTTCCAGATTCGATCGACCTGAACGGTTCGGAGGATTGTGTACACAAACTCCTGTACCCGAATAATCTAATTGGGTATAGGACAAATGTAGAAAAAAAATGGCTAAGTTAAAAAGGCGATAAATTTTTTGTTAAAAACATCTTTTTTTCGCATAAAAACACAAAGGGCACATCTCCAATATGTGTAGAAGACGTTGTGTATAGTTTCAGGATCGGAATCCCGACTGAACGGTTTCGGAGGAGTAGTGTACACGAACCTATGGCACTTTTTCTGTTCCAGCCGCCCGCCCGCCCCGCCCGCCACCGCCACCGCCCGCCCCGCCCGCCCGCGCCCCCAGAGGTAAAACATAATAACGTCGTAATAACAACCTTAAACCAAGGTTGGACAAAAAAAAACATTAACCAAGGGGAATTTAACAAAGTAATCCCCAAGGTTAAATGTAGGTCAAGGCCAAATATAAGGTCAAGGGGTGGTTTTTGTACCATCACCCCTAGAGATGAAGTCGTCCAAGTATGGTGGTGTAGGGCCAGAAGTATTCCATAAATACAAGCTTGACTTAAAAACCTTCAAAACCAAGGCGGAAAACGGTGAAACGCCGTGGTGACTACATAACTCAACTATTCTTCGAATAAAGTTGAGCTCAAAACAATTGATCTTACAATTGGTTTCCAACCAGCAAAGCCCCAGAATCAGACTTTGCCTATTCGCTGTTCGCAAACCAGAATCACTAAATTAGGTTTCAACCCGTTTCAAATCGCGCCCGTCTGATCCAAAAAGGGACCTAATGGATTGTCTGCTCGGAAATACCTGACGGTGGGATCAACGGTTACAAATTGCGAGGCTGCCACAACAAACAGACTAGAGCCTAAACTTGATTGTTTTGTATATCTGCACCAAACGGACTACACTAACCAACTGTTGGTGTCAGGCTTTTACACGGATAAACCCTTAGTCCAACCAGGTCCTGGAATATCAGTAAAAAAGTGCAAGTGAAGGGTTTAAAACGGTCCCGCAACAGCTAAGGTCCCAATATTAGAGACTGATCACCGGTTTAAAAAGGCTATCCGACAGTCCCAGTGGGATGGAAATTACCCTATGAAAGTTTTTTTGATGCCAAGGCGAGGTTTGAACCCACAACCCTTCCCGAAAATTGGGAAGACAAGGTGATTCCCTAAGGGCCCTAGGCCACAATTCCATCCCCGTGAATCTCAGTAAGAATTCGCCTGTTACACTACAAAAGTGAAAGAAGAACAGTGAGTTGTTTAAAACGTCCTAGCAACAGCCCTTAAGTTCCAGTTTCCCAAGTCCCATTCCAAAGACCCTAGGGATGAAATAAACTATGAAATAGTTTGATACCAAAGACCGAGGTTTGAACCCGAACCTCCGGAAAGTCACCGTGATCTAACCCTAGCCCCACACCCTTACCCTCTGTTAAAATACAAGTCCCTAAGTGGATTCATCCGGCTAAGATAAGCATAACCCTGCCACCCCTTTTGCAAAACCAGTGTAGGGGGGATCATGATGAGAGCCGCCTCATCTGGTCTTAACACTGTTTAGCGGACACCGCTATAGAGGTCTGTATTTTGATAGAGGATATTTTTACACGAGTGATGATATAATAGATTATTTGTTAAACAAGTTTACTGATTTCATAAGAAATGAGGCTAATGACGAGATTTTTCTTATGAAATCATTCAGTCCAGTTTAATAAATCTCATATTAAAAGAACATCAAATGTTGAAGCTGTCAAGACCACCTTTCGTGTTTTCTGTAACCAGTCCCATTTGCATATTTATTGCACAAGTAAAGTACGATTTTT
>JAQRGA010002037.1:0-14190 GCA_029237695.1 Conchocele bisecta
TGATGATTCATTACCATCATGAGGCTGTGAATGTGGTACATAGACGCAGAAATACATAGATGACCACGTATCATGTTCACGAATTGATTTTCGGTAATGAAAGAGCTCATTATATGCGACCTGATACTGCATAAATGAGGCTGAAGAAATGTAACTAAGGTGGCTGGTTAGGGACATTTAGTTCCCGCGTTCCTTCGTGGAAGAGAAGCGCTAATTAGCGTCCGGGAAACGTAAAATATCATGGCGTAGAAACTAAGGAACGCATATTAATAATTAACCTTCGTATCTCCGCCACGCTGTTTTACGCCTCCTAGACGCTAATTATCGCGTTAAAGTAATATATTTACGAGGTGAAATATTACCCCACGCGAATTCGTTTCTTCGCCATACTGTTTTACGTATCATGGAGGCTAATTTACGTTTCTTCATTGCGAGGAAACCAAGAAGTGAAATTTAGCGTCTTTAGCATGGTTAATATCCGTTTATTCATGTCTCCGTTACGCTATTCAACACCCCTACGACGCTAATTAGCGTTCATTCGCCACGAAATAAGGAATACATGTACATGAAATGAGTAACCACCCATCATACGTGACAACCGTTGCGACTAATGTGAAATATCTGGGACCCGTTTCACGATACTTCGTACGATAAAAATAAAAAGTTCTATTTTATAATGTTTTATGAAGAGTTCTATGAATTTGCTTCTCACATTAACGTGTTTCTCTAATCCTACCAGTTGGTACTTAACGGTTCACGTCATTAAATGCAGCATGTCCACGACCGATTTCCCAACATCGGCCTTCAGAACAAATGTTATAGTAGATTTTAATTTTGAACTTACGAAAAGCTTAGTCGTACGAAGTTTAGTGAAATGGGCCCCAGTGATCAGTCAATTTATCAGTGAACATAATCTAAATGTACTGTTTTAATAGAGACGTACGAGAGGTAAAACACCGGACAAGTTCTGTATATAATATTTGATTGGTAACTCTAAACATTAAATACATGATGATTGATAAATTCTGCATCGATTTATTATACACAACTCTTCATTAATATATTGTGAACATTTTATTGTTACCAACATAACGTCCACATGTGATATGCGGCCCAATGGGCGAATAGTATAAGACATAAAATCGCCAAAGATCGGGAAAAAAATAAGCCAAAACTGAATTTTTCAGAATAGGTCCAGAATATCATTAGGAGAAGCATATCTCAAAACTCCACATAAATCCCATTGGAATTTAATCCAGAATTCAAGATGGCGTCCAATATGGCTGCCATACATTGATTAGGCTCCTATAGGTGACTATACTGATCACATACACACGTAATATGGCAGCATATCACTGAACAATGCACATAGTAACCGTTTCAATACTTTTGAGTCACTTATCCTTTCAAATAGCCAATATGGCTGCCAAGATGGCCGACAAAATAAGTAAAAACTGCATTTTCTTCACAAGTTCATTTCTTTGATTTGTAATTATCTATTAACTACAGTAATTACAATTTCAGCTTCAATACATTACTATTTGAAATAATACGGTGTCCAAGATGGCTGCCGAAACCTGATCAAATACGTTGTCCAATAGATGGCCGCAGCCCACATGCTGAGCCAGCTGAGGCGTTTGATAGTCCGAGGATGTATTGATAGCCTCAATGTGTAATGCTCAGACTGTACATGTATGCAAGTTGTTAGATATAAAAGGTACCTAAAACATTAAATTCAAATTCATAGGCGAATTGCATGAGCTACATAAAGAAAGTATGGATGGTGACAAAAACAAAACGTTTGCGAATTCCAGTAGACGCGACCTAGCATTGCGCATAAGGTATTTACAAAATTTAACATATTGCTTTGTGAAAACTTTATGCAAGGCAATCTCATTATGATTGGAGAACTACAAGTGATTTGACAACTTTAACTCAGATTTATGACTAACTCTCCGACGGACACCATGTGATCACGGTGTCTCGCTTTCAACAAGTGGGCTCGGCAAACAATTGCATTAGCATCTGTATTTATTCTTGATTGAATTATTCATATTAACTATACTTATGATAACATACAGGATAGTGAAATACAACATAGTAAGTAAGATCCATTTAAATAAATTTGGGTGACACAAACTGCTAATTAAAATATTGTATTGTTCAGTAAACAAACCCGGTGTATAACAATTCATAAAATATCTTCATTTTACCGTATTACTTCTGTATATGAGTACATTGTAAACATAATGCATATATTCCTGTGAAATAAATAAAGAATAAATAAAGAGTATGTCGCCTGGCAGCCATACATGTATGCATACCTTTGTTGTATGGTTGTTAGGATATTTCAGATGTTATAAGCAATGTTAACGCTACATACTGTTTATCTATATTTTACTTTCTCTTTGGTGTTCCGTAAAGTCATGCATCAGATATATGCAGACACATGTTATGCGGACTTGTGTATTGCAGAAACAGCAGTATGAGGACTATTTGATTCAATCATCAGTCTAGACAGTGAATACATGTTTATCCCGTCAACACAGTGCCTATGTGCCGTGAAACATTTTTGATATCCAGTCAATACGACCCAATCACTGCGTATGAATATGTGTTTCAATAATGCTTTAGAATACTTTGACACAGTAACCTTTGACAATTAGGTGAAGTCTTGTAAACAAAATGATACGCTTGAGAAAACCGTTGACATTTGAGATTTGGCACTTACTTATGAGATAATGTAAAATGATAATAAAAAAGTACCAGAAAGAAAGAAAACAAAAACAAATTAAAATGCATCTAATTAAGAGTATTTGTTTACATTTTTGCTGCATTAACTGGCAGCCTTCCAAGTCCCACAATCCATTGTATTTTGCTGTCTTTTGCAAGCAAGAATAAAATTGGAAAAAGCAAAAGCATTGATAAATTATAAATTCTACTTGAGTTTGGAAAAGTATTGCAAACAAAAAGATGTCTGATTATTTAGATCCAGGAACATATGACATTTTCTGGGACGACATTATAGTGGTCGTGGCAGTGCTGAAAATGTTGGTGTTGAAGTAGTAGAGATCAGTGCTGACGTGTGTGCTGCAATGGGAATTCTGGTATGGCTATGACAAGTGTAAACACGTGTGAACATGAAACTTTACATACCCAGACTGGCCAGAGGCAAAGTGGTGTCGCATTTCAATCGCTGACAATATCCAGTAATACGAATCAGCAATATGTCCAGTCACTATTTGCCGGAGCCACACTGAAAATCAACAACTTCCATGTGTACAAACAGTAACTGTACATGCTGTTAATTGTAAAATATCTGCCCAGTGACAGTGTGTTCGAACGCACGACGAGTAAGTTGCCGCTCCAAAATCTCATGAACACACGTGTTTACACAGCTGTGTAATTATTAAATATACTTTAATATTCATGATTCTCAACATTATTAAAAGTAGAAATACGTGAACAAATGTTTTTGTCTGAAATATGCCAAACTACTGTGACATTAAACGATGTTTGCTTCCAAAAGGCACAGACTTATTTTGTGTGTGCGTAGCAACAATAAATGTTTTGATGGGGTTATCACTCTAGTCGAGTCTCCGATTTTGAGGATGTGGCTAGAGTTATCTTTTTGCATTTTAAAGCTATTTGTAGGTGTTGACGGGATAAATAGAATAGTAAGTAAGTGCCGTGAATGGGAAACAATATCTAGCGCGGCACGGAAACGGGATGGGCTCGGCAGAGCCTCGCCCATCCCGTTTCCTAAGCCTTGCCAGATATTTTTCCCCATTCACGGCACTAACCTACTATTCTCTATATGATGAATATATAGAGAATAGTAGGTTAGTGCCGTGAATGGGAACACATATCTGACAAGGCTCAGGAAACGGGATGGGCGAGGCTCTGCCGTTTCCGTGCCGCGCCAGATATTTGTTTCCATTCACGTCACTAACGTACTATTCTATTTATCCCGTCAACACTTACAAACGTCTTTAAAATGCAAATAAATAACCCCAGTCACAGCATTGACAGGATATCAAGATTGTTTCACGGCACCGTGTTTCACGGCACATACGCACTGTGTTGACGGGATAAATGTGATTACATTACTATTATGCATGGGATTAATGCTATGGTGGTATGTATACGTTTTACATGTTCCTACTGATGTCAAAAAGTGGAATGTGCAACTTGTTAGAATGTGAATCCTGCATTTATATGTTCGGTAATTTATGGTTGATTTGGTAAATGTGATAATAATGAATGTACGGTACTACTGTATTATTGTTATATTTCAAATGGCACTACTCGATCAAGCATGTTTATATGTGTGAAGGGAACTAGCGACTGATAGCATAATATGATGTAGCTGCTGCTATCATCACACGTGAGAACAATGCTACTAGTATGCTGCCAGTCTCATACAACACTCGATTTCAAAATTTAATTATTTTCAACGATTACATTTCATGGTACCTTCATAATTGGATTATACTGATAGGTACAGGTGATATAAAGTGAATGGGCGTAACGTCCCAGCAACAGCTAATGTAATTTAGGGATGAGTCTTGTGAATGCACTGATGTGTTGTGTGAATGTTGTTATTTTCCGATCATTGGTGATTATTAAGCCTACTTACTCAATATCGATGTACCAGACACAACGCATTGAATATGCCAGATAGTACTTGTTGTCGCATTATTATACAATATAATAACGTATGTATTAAATGGTATTAATTAATTAAGTGTAGCCAACACAACTCCATTGCGCATGGCCGATAATGACACATCGATGGTATACATGCAGTTACGAACGTAATTATGCTTGAAAATGGTGCAGAGAACTAACTCCGCCAAAGTGATACATGTTTTAAGCATACATAACACTACCAAGTTGTTTTTTCACCATCCTGTGCTGATTTGCCATACATTGAGTTTTTTTAGATATTTATCTAAATCTTGCGGCCATCTTGAATATCAATTTACATAGTATAATAAATAACATATGCATAAAATGTATTGCATAGTTCAAATATCAACTTATAACCCATATAACAATTAAAATATAGTAATTAGTGTTAATGCTATATATTATAAAAACAAATGTACGTTACTTTGTGAAATTGTTCGCAATTTGGTGGCCATTTTGAACATCACATTACATGATATAATACATGACTTATGTATTAAATGTATTGCGGAGTTGAAATGACTCGTAATAAGCCAACTAATACATTCGAATATAGTTATTCCAACTATTCCACATGTTTGCTCAGTTTAAAGAGTTAAGAAATGTTGGCGGTCATCTTTGAACACCATTTGGATTGAATTACTTCTCAACATTTGGATTAATATTGTTACGCGCCGGCCGTGGGGCGTGTACTAAATACTATTTTGACCCGCTATCTCGTTGTGTTGAGCCTACGACCCTTAGCACCAGCTTCTCTAGAATGCCCACCTTGGCTACTAGACTAAGGACCTTCTGGAGGGGTTTGTTCTTGCGGATCTGCCAGCAAGGCACGCGTTGTGGGCTCTGTGTGTCTGTTTGCTATACTATGTGTTGGTAGCGTGCATATTATGTCTAGCAATCAGACTCTAGCCTGCAACCTGTGCGTTGAATAACTCAGATTATCGCCACTGTGGTTCTCTACGGGATGAACACAGGATGAGACACCACTCTGTAAACTTCAGGGAATGTAGAAGTAGCCAGTTCAATTTAACAATTTAATTAGCAGTTAATCGATGGTGTACGACAAATGTACAATAATAATGGTTCACATGAGTGGTCACAGCACATCATAAACTGCATTACTGTCAACTTGTTATATAGACATGTTACGATGGTTAAAATGCGAGCTTAAAATGCTGTATTAAAGCAATATAATTAGTTGCTCCGCTCAAATGAGGGCGAAATTGTCAGACGATGACAATGCGTGGTGTTAACATAACATCACTAAATAGGCATGTAAACACTTAATTTGTAGTTACCGAACGAAGTCACATAATACGTCGCGATAAGGTAATGTCGACAATTATAACTTCCAATAGTCTTCCGATTTAAACGAAAAGTTTAACAGGCTACTACCGTTGTTCGTGGCTCATACACGTATCGATAATTTACGATATAGAATAACACCGGGTTATACCACTGAGGTTTATACTAAAGACATGTAAACTAGACTTCGCTAGCATTATAATATCCGCGAATATCCGCTGTGTAAGTAAATATATAATGTCCAAAATGATTCTGACAGAAGTTGTGTTGGCCTAAAGATAAACTATACTTTCTATGAGATTGTTACAATAACTTTTGGAAGATCTTACAAGGTAATTTGTTGAAGAGTACATTTCTCACGAAATTTGCGTGGAGGTTGCGTCTGTAAAAGTCTAAAATCAGAATGCTTCCAAAGAAAATATTGGGTCCTTTTATACCCGTGAGGTGGCCAGTGACCCGTTTCTGGTCACAGTGGCCAGTGACCACCAATTCCTGGTCACAGTGGACAGTTTCGGGTCACAGTGGCCCATTCCGGGTCACAGTGACCAGTTTCTGTCCACAGTTGACAACAATTGTTGGGAGGGTCACGGTGGCCACTTTTTGCGTCATCACTACAACTATAACGTCACGTCTCGTGAGTGACTCCAAAAGTGGCCACAACATCTCGCGCGGTCTAAAACTATGACAAAATAGACAATTTGCCAGTTATGAAACGCCACAAGGCGCATTCCCGTCGACAAAGACAGATAATGAGCAAGTAAACCTTTTAAGAAAGTTCAATAAAGTTATGATTTATATACCAGAAATGCATTATAGAAGTTTCGCTTCATCGCTGCGTTTCACAAATCACTTCGTTTTCGTCAAATTAACAATCCCAGAATTCAAAGAACAAGATGGCTGACGAGGAATGGACTATTTCTGTCTCTGAGAATGCAGTCACGTTTTCACTATTAATTTGCTCTCTGGGATAGTTAGACGTGAGCCATTTGACGAAATGATGTGGTTAAAAGTAAACCAGCTGATAGCAGCGTGATTTTACATATAAAGCTAAAATGATGGACTTTCAAACGGCTGAAAATCGAGCATGGATATAACAGGTGCGCGAAATGGAGGCATGTGATAGTGACGATGAATTCAGACAAGACCGTGATGTTTTGAGTTGTGTGCTGGGTCTGAGTATGAATTCCAGGCACACACACATGCTTACACCTCACTGCTAGTCATATCAACATAAAATGGATGGCAATTAACAACAGTCAATAGTGTTAAAAGTTCCTCGAATCCTAAGGTATATGGTCATGGGAGGTAAGTCAGATATGCCAGGGCACAGGGCTACTAAAGTATTGCCATCATATTCAATCTGAATAGATAATAGTCTTATGCAATGAATTAAAGTAGGTGAGGTAATATTCAGTATTGCCTGTGTGCCGGGGCATATCAATATGATTAATTAGCTATAGTCTGTCTGTTGAGTATGTTGTACTTGTAGGTATGTAGGTACGTACATACGTACGTACGTGCGCGCGGACGTTTCAACACATTTTATTTTTCAATATAGGGGTAACAGTAATGTTATTTTGAAATATGCGACGTATATCAGAAAATGATAGGTCGGAAAATTGGTTAAATGGCGAAGTACGGAGTACTAGGCGGGAGACCGCCAGTGGTGTAACGATCCAGTATGCACTACCCCAGGGTATAACATAGTTTAATAAAGGTCCTTACATGCGTGATCATTTGATATCATATTTTTTAACGAGTTTGCTGATTTCATAAGAAACGAGCATAAGCTGAGTTTCTTTTGAAAACAGTTAACGTTGCACGAGGTTAATGAATATGATACTAAATAAACACAATCTTACATGTTCATTGCATAAGCATATATACATCGAAGCTGAACATATCGCCTATCGTATTTTCTGTACCATTTTACGGCGTATGGCATTCAAACAATTGTTCTGATATATGCAAAATTTCTAAATTACTATATATTTAACCATATAGTGTAGGCACAATCGTATGATGTCGTGACGGAGTATGTCATATTAGTCCAGGGGCATCAGTATCCGTTGAACTGTCGAATGTCTAAATTCAAATCCGTGACATATATTTCCTAAGGAAAATTTACATTTCATGCGTTATGTGTTGTTATTAAAGGTACATCACTCAGTAAACACAACATGTTCTTTAATCAGAGACATCATCTGAGACAGTTTCAGGCAAACGAATCATTATTTCACCATTACCCCACGTTTTGATTGGCAGTAGTATGCATTTTATATCAGCCATACATTTCCACACTGATATCAGGGGCGATAACCGTATTTCCTTAAAATTTTAACGGACATTACTATTTATTCTCTGTATTTATTTGTTGATGAACAATGATCATACTTTATAATCTGCCGAAAATATTATTGTTTCAGGTGACGGATTTTATTAGTATAAATAATAAAAAAAAACATGCCTTTTCACAAAATGTCACATGCACAATGTTTTCTTTATAAACAATTATTGGATTTACATTTATTGAGCATAGGCATGCAGCCTATGCTCAATAAATGTAAATCCATGAATTGGAATTTCCAGACGATCCTAAACTTACACTTACGAACATGTTCAGTTAGTCGTACAAGGTTTAGTGAAACGGGCCCCTGGTAGATGGCTGCAGGTGCACTGGAAATGATCTGTTCTGTGAACACAGACATATATACTTGTAATACCGCCTGTCTGTGGCAATACAGACATCTATGCATATTAAATGTACATGCTCACTCAGAAGGCACCAACTGTTATTTATAGGAATTAAATACATGTAGTTGAATAATTGTGTAACTAGTCATCAGTTCTAAAAATTACGCGTGCCCTCTATACAGATCTAATCATTTAGTGATAGTGACGCGCGGTGGTATCAGCTAGTTTCATATGCAAATGAGGCATGCTATCTTTTAATTATTTATACTAGTTAAATTCGTCACTTGAATAAACGATATTTTCGACAGATTATAAAGTGTGATCATTGCATATCAAAACATAAATACAGAGATTAAATATTAATGTCAGTTAACATTTTAAGGAAACACGGTTGTCGCCCCTGATATCAGTGTGGAAATTCATGTTTGATATATAATAAATGCCAATTATATCGGCGGCAAATGGTTAATGTCTGTTTATTTTACCCGAATAATGTCACATCTAACGAATGGACGATATAAATATGCCTCCCTATAGTATAACCTGGCACGTGGGCATGTATCTTTACGAATAATACTTTCTCAAACATCAGGGAATACCTAGTTGCGAACGGTAACTCTTGCAATTACTCCCATACCGTCTGTAGGTAGAGTAAATATTACACTCATAGGATTCCTGTGCAGGATAGCCAATCAGATCTGGTTCGCACTTTAGCAGTTGATTGTGACATTGTTGAGATATTTTCCATCTGAAAAATATATTAGTATTGTAAAAGTAATTCAAACTAATAATTTTGAAACAATTTTTACCATTATAGGACGTTTAGAAAATTACGTGTTTGCCTTTACATAAAATGGACCCCATCATAACTTTTACATGTTGAATTTGGCTGCCACTGACTTAGCTTAATTTTACTACATATGTAAATGTATGTCCTAATTACATGAATATGTTATTTTCATAATATTAACACGCATTTCAGTTAAAGAAATATTGACTATCTTTCACAAGTAACTGCTAAAGTGCGAATCAGATCTGATTCGCTATGCTGCAGAGAAATCCTATGAGTGGAATCGTAAGTCTAGCTACCGACGGTACGGGAGTATTTTGCAAGAGTTACCATCGCAACTAGGGAATAACAGGCTATTTCTTAACCAGGGTTAATATAGTATGCATATCTAATTTAGTCTGCGAATTGCTACAGCTTTGGAGCCAAACCTGATAAATTTCACATCAAATATCACGGGACGGCTACTCTGTTTATCAGGTAACTTTTCAATTTACTGCTACGGAGTGAGAAGGTACAATTAATGTGATTTTCGCTGAATAGAACGCTGCCTACGTTACGTTAGTGCAATGACGACTTTTAGGTAAGGACACGTGGTGCTGTTCAACCAATGAGACATCTGTGTCAGTAGTTCTGATTTCTGAGTGACTGCGATACACTACAGTGTAATCAATCTCTGACACAGCCGTCTGTTTTCGGCGTGTGCACAACACCGCCTGCGTTAATCAACATTGCAAAGTATACTTTTCTAGCAAAAAGGGAGAAATTTTCTACTTTAGGATAAATTTATTAATTTGTATTATACTGAATTTATTACATTATCACAGCCATTTTGGCTGTGCTAATGTAATATATTCAGTATACTAATTCTGCATACTTTTAATCATAAAATACATGCAGTCGTTAATTCTATATGACATAATGCATTTCGGGGAAATAAATGATTACTCCTTCAAAGTATTCTTTGCTAGAAAAGTGTACTTTGCAATGTTGGTGAAATAGGCTACAGATGTCATCGTTTCTGAATACCAATTGCCGATCTCAACTCGCAATCGCAATCAATCAGTTTGATTGGCTGAGCCTGAGCTGTAGCACAGCTCAGACTCCACCATCAAGCTGTTTGATTTTAAGCACAACACATGTTTTGACATAAAGAAACGATACACATTGACAAGAATAGCGCACGTGATGGTATGGTCGACCACTGTGCAATTGTGTATTTGAACAATAATCACACACGATAAAAGCCACGTGATTTTGATTTTAAAGGTACTGTGTCTCAAATTAGGTTGGAAAGTGGAGTATTGAGTTAGGAAAAGAGCTTTTAACTCAAGATTTGTATTGGTTTCCTTTCCTGAATATAAATTACGTCATTGCTAGCGGCTTTTCCAGGAGATGGCGAAATTCGGCCAAGTTAAATTTAGGTTGTATATCACTTTCCCAACTGACCTCAGTACACAGATAGACTGCTTCTGGGTCGGTACCCATCAAACAATAGTACCGGAGAAAAATCATATATTTGTGTGTTGCAGTGCTTTGAGGCAGGTTCGGGTGCACTGATGTGGTTTATTAATGCATGTGGATACAGTGATTTCACAGGCTCTAGTACACACCAAGATCTGCAATTTGGAATGGATTATTTTGTGTGGCAGGACACATGTAAATGAAGTGTGATGCGGCTCTACGTCTGTTGTGACGTGATGATTTTTGACCCCGCTGTCATGTTTCCTTTCCGGTCAGAAAAACGAAATGGTCAACGGGTGTTGACAAGTTGGTGAGAAGACGGCATGATCCAGTCGAAAAAGACATTGTAACTCAATGTGTGATTCCAATGTTTATGCTTTTACATGCGGTAAGTGAAATGACCCCTACACGCTATATGTTTAATATACAGTTCTATCTGCCAACTGTTTGACTTTTTCCCTGTCTAGACTGTGTCACCCTCCCAACTGGAAGTATCAGTTGCTTTTGCAGTTATTTTCATCCTAACATATATTATTATTATTTCAATCTTAATTCAGTTTTGAGACACCTTGTCACGATCAGTACAGGCATCTCAACTTGTTATTTGTATTATGTACATGATTAGTGTCAGGTAACTGTTTATAACCGAGCAATTGGCGTACGTTGATGAGTTTTATGGTCGTATATCCCATACCACTTCCCGTCCGTCATCTATTAGTTTAACCAGTCTAAGCGCAGATACAACAGCAAGTGCATGGGAAAGTGAGAACACACCTAAAGTTAGCATGGAATTTCCTCAACCATTGATATATAGCAACTCTTTTTGTGAAATTAACGATTATGAGACACAGTCTCTTTAAGAAGTTGCGCGAGTTTTCATGTAACGTATTGTCGAATGTTGACAAACTGTTCTGAACATTCCGTCCACATCCGACGATATATTCAAATTGCTTAATTGTATGCGTTTGTATTTTTAGACACTACAGTGTAACCTCTCTAAACCGGACACCCCGGGTACATCCCAGGTACATCCCAGGGTGTCCTGTTTAGAGAGGTTACACTGTGAAACTTATTCCGAGTTGGCATTGGCAATAGATGTTCAGTACCATTGATGATGTGGTCAGCAGGCTGTTGTGTATTCTATAAGCCGTCAAATACATCTTCATTGTTAAGATATTATTCATATTCCATTTATGTTATGCCGTTTCGTGATACAAAAGTATAAACAATAAAATACAGTATGCGTGCTTCAAAGCTCGGTATAAAAATATGAAATTAAGAGAAATCCATTTTCCAGTAGCCTGCAACATACAGAACGTATTAAGGACATAGTGATATCGTGTTATTACACCATGCTGACAGTGAATTGTGGTGGTTGGTTGTGAGCATGCGATGGGTAATTTAACGATCGGGATTGATCCCTACCGGATACCTGGCTAGTCTCACAGGTGCGACGTTGGCTTTCTTGTATGTGAGAGTTGAATCTGGTTATACCGATCATACTGGTATTACATTTAGTGGAGGGACCAAGTGACTTTGGTGTCGTATGGACCTGGCACCAGGTCAGTTTATTCTAATTTTAGGACTGAATATATATTTAAAACTACGAAGTATCGGCTCCAGGCACTTTTAGTCCCACGGCATGTCGCCGTTCAACAAGACGGTCTTTTTTTTATAATTTTTTTTTTGAAAAGTTTTGTAATCCATCAGGAGGCTGTCGTCGAACAACGCGGGTTTGATATTAAGGGAGATAACCGTATTTCCTTAAAATGTTTAGTCCCACTGCGACATGCCGTTCAACAAGACGGTCTTTTTTTTATAATTTTTTTTTTATAATTTTTTGTTTTCATAATTTTTATAATCCATCAAGAGACTGTCGTCAAACAACGCGACTTTGATAAAAGGGGCGATAACCGTGTTTCCTTAAAATGCTTACGAATATAACTAACGCAGTATCGGCGACATGCCGTTCAACAACGCTGTGTTCTTTTTTTTAATAAGGTTAGTACTCCAGCAATCAGTGACGTCACGACTGCCGGCATTGTGTACATCGAGTCCCACGGTGGCTGCATGCCGTCGAACAACGTGGTGTTTTTTTTATTGTTAATTTTAATAAGCCTACTCATATTGGGCTGTCGTCGAACAACACGGTGGCTGCGATCAGTGACGTTACACCCATGTTGTTGCGGCGTACAATTAAGGAGACCTCTCTCTCAAATACTGCACAGTCGTCAGCACTCGCTCGCCGTAGAGACATAGGCCATCGACCAACAGCACAGCAAGTCATGCACTAATGTATCAGCTGCACGTCCGATTACGGAGAACTCTCTTAAATACTGTACAGTCGTCAGCACTCGTTCGCCGTAGAGACGAAGTAGCCGAGACGACAGCATACTAACACACACGACGAAGACCACCCCGTGTCTATCTGTACACGTACTCTATGATGTGGTTTCTTTAACAACGAGAGAGATAGAGCATTCATGCATGTGTTGTATCAATAGCTGGGTGGCTGAAGGAGGGATGTAGTCGAGCAAATATCATCACGATCCCCAAAAAAATATTTATTCTCTGTTATTTACAATATTGGGCAACTTTTGATCCGATCAAACTGTCTCGACCAATCAGAAGCCAGGGATTTTGGCGAAACTATTTGAATTGACCAATCAGAAGCGAGCAAGCTGTGACATCACGAAAACGTAGGCCATGCTTTTAGCGAAAACACATGGCGTACGTATTCGACAATCAGAAAGCGAGTAAGCTGTGACGTCACACCCATGTTGTTGCGGCGTACAATTAAGGAGACCTCTCTCTCAAATACTGCACAGTCGTCAGCACTCGCTCGCCGTAGAGACGAAGTAGCCGAGACGACAGCATACTAACACACACGACGAAGACCACCCCGTGTCTGTCTCAATACATGTGGTGAAAGCTACATTCGTCAGCACGCTCCCAAAATATCAGGCAGTGTTCGACGACAACAACAACCACGTGTATATCTGTACGTGCACTATGATGTGGTTCCAACAACGAGAGATAGAGAGCTTCATGCATGTGACTATCGTGAACATGTTGCATCAATAGCTGGGTGGCTGAAGGAGGGATGTAGTCGAGCAAATATATACACGATCCCAAAAAATATATTTATTCTGTGTTATTGAGACGAAGTAGCAGAGACAGCATACTAACACACACGACGAAGACCACCCCGTGTCTGTCTCAATGCATGTGGTGAAAGACCACGTGTA
>JAQRGA010000204.1:0-47403 GCA_029237695.1 Conchocele bisecta
CAGGCAATAAGTGATCTTAAGAACATAACACCTATCTGTCCGCAGTCTAGACGAACACCCATATCTGCGTTGTTGTTTTTTCTCATTGTCGCCAAACTACTATACGCAATATTAAATCACAAAAACTATCCAAACTTAAGTACCTTTTTTTGGTAAACAACATGTCTCTTAAAAGTAAGTTTTCTCGTTCTGGCAAGGACTATGAAACGTCTATAGCTACGAGGCTGGTGTCATCGTCTGGTTATTCTATGCAATTTCTCGGGATATATACATTTATCGCATTAAAATTGAGCATCTAGACAATGAGATAATTGACACACGCCAATTTTGTACCTTCGGACATCTACGTAATTTCATTAAATACTTTTGCAAAATTGACAATATTTTTACACGATAAAGTCAAAAGTTGTACATGCGGAATTATATTCACGGAAAATATCGTAAATTTTGTAAACGAATTTCATGAAATTACGAAGATGTCCAAAGGTACAAAACCGCATGGGGTGTCTCATACAGAGTCAAAATGTACGTGGACGGAAGCCTAAAAAGCATGTGCGCCTAACACACTTTACCCGCGCCAGCTTCAAAGACCACGTGGAACTAAAGTAGACTCTTGTTAAGTAGACTAAAGTTGACAGAACCACTCTTGGCTTATTACGGTGGCGTTTGAAGGATGAAGCCAAATAAACGCCAATAATAACTCCGGTGATGAAAAGACAAGCTACAAGTTTTTTGGTTAAGCTTTTTGGTTAAAGTTTTTCGTTATACTATATCTCTGCAACTGCTTTGCCCATTACCTTGAAACTTCACATGGGTGTTTATCATCATCTATATTTTCATTCTACCCGCCTCCCGTGCGGCCCCTGTGCCCAATGTCAAGGTCAAATTACTTTGAAGTTTTTGGTTAAAGTTTTTGGTTAAAGTTTTTGTCGCGCCCGCTTGCAGAAAGCGCGATATAGCCGGCACTTTGGCGTACGTACGTGTGTCCGGTTAAAGTTTTTGATTAAGTTTTTTGGTTAAAGTTTTTCGTTATACTATATCTCTTTTGTTCGTGTCCATGCTCGCCACAAGGCGCGAAATGCAGGCCGCGGACATCTAGTTTTCATTAATTATCACATGTTTGATACATGTTCGAGTTGTGTTTGTGCATTTACACACATGGGCTGTACATGTTTGATACATGTTCGAGTTGTGTTTGTGCATTTACACACATGGGCTGTACATGTTTGATACATGTTCGAGTTGTGTTTGTGCATTTACACACATGTTTGTGCATTTACACACATGGGTGTACATGTTTGATACATGTTCGAGTTGTGTTTGTGCATTTACACACATGGGCTGTACATGTTTGATACATGTTCGAGTTGTGTTTGTGCATTTACACACATGGGCTGTACATGTTTGATACATGTTCGAGTTGTGTTTGTGCATTTACACACATGGGCTGTACATGTACGCACATGATGATGTGATAAAGCTCGCCGATTATCTCCTCGTACATGCGAACGAACCGTGATCTAATTGTGATTAATTATACAGTAGGACACCGTTAAACCGGACATCCACCAACTATCTGCGTCCTTAATTATGATGAAATACGTAGCAATTCCACGTCTCTATACGAATATCTAAATTACAAAATACACCTCTCCTCTTTTCTGTTCAAAATAGTATGGTACGCACAAATTCCTTGAATAACGTCGAAAGGTGACAGTCTTAACGCTTGAAACAGGTCATGCGAAATGTCATTTCCTCCAACGTCAATCAATGAAAATATGAGAAAAACAAATGTGTAGTAAGAATGTCCCATGTGTGAGTCAAATATCCAAGCACAATACAGAAATATAAAAATATGAAGTACGAAGAGTGTGGTTTACTGGGAAAACGAGAGATGTTATATATGCGTATATTCTGCGATGAAGTGGTACTTGTATAAACTATTATATGATACTGTATACACATAGTATGACTAGGCTTGTTGGTTTCACGACCAGTGTAGTCTCTGTTTAGGATATACATTGTTCGCAATTTATTGTTTAAGCAAACATATATCGGCTCTTTCAAAGGATTGACGGGGTCTGTGAAAGAAGAGGGCTAACTCCCTCATGGAGTTAGCCCTCTTCTTTCACGGATCCAGAGGGAGTTAGCCCTCTTCTTTCACGGATCCCTTTAATTTTAATATAATATATAAGTTCATATAGTATAAAACTATACTATCATGTAATATGGACATGTATGTAACTATATATGCAGTATATCCGCAATCAGAATACGCTATTAGTATAGTTTTACTGGTATAAGAGCTGTTTATAAGAAGTACTCTAGTTAGAAATGAAATACGACCATCTTGTCTTAAGCTTAAGTGACTCGTCTTGTTAAAAGGAGTGTTATAATCGTTGTAAACAGTCTACATACGTATTAATTTACACATCCTGACCAGGGTCCATACTGCAAATACTTTCTGACAAAGTTCAATTTAACCAAAATGTGACTGGAGAAATGGGCCAGTGTAGATCCAGATCAGCCAGTGCATCCCCACAGTCTGATCGGGAAGTTCACCGTTCGCCATTCCATCAATGAATCGACAGTCATGCTTTTAACAAGCAGTATAGATCGCTAGAAGTGTGCTATTTAATCGATAGCTACAGAACACTGGTCACAAATCACATAAGCCCTATGTCTCCTGTCTCAGACTGCAGAAATGAGGCTTATGTGATTGTGAACAGTGTGAACCACATGTGTAGCCTGATAACGATCTATATATTGCTTACTATAAGCAATACTTGTGTTCATTTATGAAATGGCGAACAGTTCAGATCCTGATCAGGCCGTGCGGATGCACGGGCTGATCTGGATCTACACTGGTCGCAAAACCCGTAATCACCATTTATCCAGCCTCAGCCACAAATAAAGAACTTTGTCTTTCACAATACGGGACCTACACAGTTCCAACAACTCATTAAACCCGATTTTGTCATGACTGGTCATAAGCAGATCATCACCCAATAGAAGCAAAAAAGACGCGAACAAAAATAGACACCATCGAAAAAACTCTCAGAAACTCTACGTGAGTACCTAGGCAATTCCGTAAGCTGATGTTTTTTTTGTAAACAAGTAACAGACACACGGCCCTCACTGCGCAATCTCCGATAGGCGATAACTTCCGGGTGTCGATAACAAGACGTCATGTCGATATCACCGTCAAGGAAAAATGTAGAGTTGACTGGTGGGCTGCTTTGAACTGTTGTTTGTTGGTCTTTGTGAGATATAGAGAATATCACTTATCAGTCCTTTGATATCACATCAATCCGATGAGGCTAGGAAACGCGTAGGAATTCCGATGCTTGCCGAGGAATTCCTACCGTTTCCGAGCCGAGTATGATGCTTGATAACCAAAGACACTAGCATGGTATTCTGTTTATCAGGTAACTTTTTTATATACGCGCATGCAATGTTTGTCCGATTCTACATACATGTAACACCCCCCCCCCCCGCCCCCCCAATAGCTCAGAAACGACTGCAGCAATTTTGGTTCAATACAGCACAGAAACTTCCGTGTGCAAACGCACAGAGACACTGCTAACATATGTTTTGAGCAACAGGGGGCCGTTTCACTAAACTTCCTACCACTAAAATGTTCGTAAGTGTAAATAATGATGGTCTGTAAATTCCACATTAACACATTCTTGGATTGACATTTATTGAGCATAGGCTGCATATATATGGTCAATGTCCAATAAATGTAAATCCATCAATTGAACTTCCGAGACTATCCTAAACGTGCACTCACGTACGAAGTTTAGTGAAACGACACCCTGGGCCCAGAAATTCGTGGTTACTAGCACAGTATATCGTTATATGGAACAAGCCATGTGTTTTTACTAGCACAGTATATCGTTATATGGAACAAGCCATGTGTTTTTGTACCTAAGAAAATGCGCCAAGTTGTTTGAAAAATATGTACAGGAGCTCTGATATTTTCTGTAAATAACGTCATATGGTGACTAAATTTTCAGTAGCCAATCACAGAAATCGATAAGGACACTTATCTTGCTAAGTATACTTTGAGGGAGACATTTTCAATTTATGCATACTTTATTTATTTTTTATGCAATAAAAAAAGTAGGTTCTAACCAAAACAAAATAGCTGTGATGATACAATAAATACAGTATACAAATGTACAAATTATGCATAATTTTAATCCTCAAGTATAAACCGTCGTTAGTTCTATTTGATATAATGCATTTCAATAAAAATTGTATTATTATCAGGCTGCATGAATGTGCTAGCACATCAAGAGCAAGATTGACAACAGCTGCCGTAAGCCCAGTTTCTCAAATCACCGCCATATAGTTTACCAAATCATACCGACCACCCACTGGATTGGCAAATATTTGTCGTCGTTCAAGATTCCTGAATATACATGTAGAAAATGTGTACATTCACACCCTGATCAAATCTACTGGGGCCCGTTTCACTAAACTTCGTACGACTAAAATGTTCGTAAGTGCAAATTCCAATTATTGGATTTACATGTATTGAGCATAGGCTGCATATGCAGCCTATGCTCAATACATGTAAATCCAATAATTGTTTACAAGAAAACATTGTTAATGTGATATTTACAGACTATCATAACTTTGCACTTACGAACATTTTAGTGAAACGGCCCCAGGTGGCTAATGTGTTCAACAATATACCTGGCAAAGTAAAGCAATCTATGATAAACGCCAAACACGACAACCAGAAAAGGCATTCATTGAACAAGCAGTTTTATTGAGCATCTTCAGTTGTATCTCCGACTGTGCAACTTTTCATCACAGGTTCTTGAAGAACGGTTAATATTTCGGTGTTTTATGTGTTATTTCGGTATATCTGGTGGTTTGTGTGTATTAATTGTTACCAACATACAATTTACAGCACCTCCCGCGAGCTACACGGGTAAGTACGAATTTGTATGTATGTCTGTATGTTCACAGTATAAAATGGGTCCGAAAGTTCGGAACGGTGAATGTGTAGATAATTGACCATTTCTGTCGTGTGTAATGATTGAGCATTAGTAGTTGCACAAAACTATGTAAATTACCAAAACCCTACGAAATCCACCAAATCTACCCGAAATTCACCAAATTACCCATATGAACCAACAGACTGACCATCTGTTCACACACCTGTGTTTTTTATCACAGTATATGGCACAGGCGCCTCATGGCACTAGCTTAAGCCAAACCCAATTATAAATAGGAAAACGCTAACTACCAGAAATCGGCACAATGTGTACAACTTTAGAAATACACAACCGCGTGTGTTAACCCTTTGAACCCGAAAGCTCGCTATAGCGGTTTATACAAACAGTACCGATCCAGATAGCCGGCTCGTAACGAGCCGTCTCATCAGGATCTGCACTGTTTGAAAGTAATTTTTTATTTTTGAAAACAAAAATACCCCATTTGCATAAATGGACTAGTCTGAAAAGCATGTTTGTGACTGATGGATTGGTTGCAAAATAACATATCAAAATTCATTCCAGTTACTTAGGGTTGAAAGGGTTAATCTTTTCAAGATGCCAACGTATCTGAACATCGATTTGCAATACCAACTCGCAATCAAACAGTTTGATTGGCTGTGCCTGAGCTGTAACACAGCCCAGGCCCAGCAAATCAAGATGCTTGATTTTAAACATACTATTCAAATATTCAGAAAATAAAACGAAGTACAAATATTGACACAATTGGGCGGTTGGTTGGGAGCATGCGAAGGGTACATTTAACGATGGGTTTCATCCTTACCGGGAGCCCGATGTCCCTGGTTTGACACTCAGTTAAATTTCTGCTTCGTGGTTATGTCCATTATAAAATTAATACGATTATTACTAATCCTATTACTTTTGGGAATAAGGGCTAAGTGACTCGGGACGGTGTTGAGGACCTGGTACCAAGTCAAGTTGTTCATATTTCAGTTCTGAGTTTGAAGAATCGACCCCGTAAACCCGGCCTAAAATGACCTTAGCTGTTGACAGGCAGTTAAACACTATTAAATCAAATCGAATCAAGTATTGGCACGATTAGTCGGGATAACCGTGTTAGTTGCTGGACATGACTACATGTGCCAGCAAAATATACATTATAATTTATATGAAGCAATTTCGACAATTTCCTTCAGATAAAAACACAAGCACCTCATACATCTAACACAATCGACACATGTCGGGTGTTTCGTGAAACATGAAAGTTTTCGAAATATTTCTAAATGTTTGTCTACGGAGATAACGTCTAAGGAATTACGTGCAATTATTTTCCGTTTGACTGCTGAAGGGCCAATTTGATGAATGTTTAAATATCAACAATCTATTTCACCAAGATGTTAAATTATTAAACGTAAGGAACTGTTTTCTGTGTTCAAAATCACTTTGGCACAGATTGTGTCTTAGATGAATGAATTAGTTTACTTATTTAACAGGGTAGTTTCGGTTTATATATTTTGCTTGACCTATATTAGCCACACATACTATTTTATTTAATCACATTCCGATGACTACATATATAAATATGACGGATTTCAATGTATTTTTTCCTTATGATAATACATGTTCATGATTGCAAAACACAACGCATATGCAGTACGGGAGTAAAGCAGATTTATATACCAGGGGACCGTTTCACTAAACTTCGTACGACTAAGATGAAAGTGCAGATTTAGAATAGTATGCAAATTTCTATTGATGGATTTACATTTATTGAACATAGGCTGCATATGCAGCTTATGCTCAATATATGTAAATCCAATGATTGTTTACAAGAACACATTGTTAATGTGAAATTTACAGACTATCATAATTTTGCACTTACAAACATTTTAGTCGTACGAAGTTTAGTGAAACGGACCCCAGTATCCGTAACGCCCATACACTTTCATTGTCAGTTGTATGTGCCTTGCCTCAAGACATACTGCGCCTCTCCCAATACAACATACTAGTAGTATGGTGGCTAGTTAATGACATTTCGCACATTCGTTTAAACGCCGCTATTAGAAAACAACTTAAAAACCTTAAATTTCGTCCCTTGCCGGGTTGGCGACTAACATTAAAAGCCTCAAATTTCGCTTCTCACATTCTAAGACGGGTAGAGACTAAAATTAAGAATCTTGGGACCGTTTCACTAACTTCGTACGAATAAACTGTTCGTAAGTGCAACATTATGATAGTCTGTAAATTTCGCATTAACAATGGTATCTTGCAAACAATTATTGGATTTACATTTATTGTTATGTTCGATAAATGTAAATCCATCGATTGAGTGAGTGAGTGAGTGAATAGGGTTTAACGTCCGCTTTTCTGACATAGAGGTACAAGCCTCAGGGAGTCTACACGCAGACGGGTCAACGGGGTCGAGTCCCGTATCCACCTGTCCAAGGGGGGTAAATCCCAACTTCAGAACTCAATATTTACAATCAAAATATATATTCAGTCCTGAAATTAGAACAACCTGATCTGGTGCCAGGCCCTCGCCACACCAGCATCATTTATCCCATCCCCTAAAAGTAATAGGATTAGCGCTAATCTTACTTTTATATATGGGGCATAGCCCGACTCAACTCTCACATACAAGAAAGCCAAAAATGTACAAAATCCATCGATTGAAATTCCAGACGATCCTAAATTTTCACTTACGAACATTTTAGTCGTACGAAGCTTAGTGAACCGACCCCCTAATATTCCATATCTTCGTTTCTACTCCGCATAAGGACGAATCATAAGGGCCTAAAATTCGTTCCTTAGTTTCTACACCGGGGAAAGACGAACATTAATGTTCGTATCTATGCGGTGTAGCAACTAAGCAACGAACTTTAGGGTTACAGTGGAACCTCTCTAAACCGGACACCCTGGGAGGTCCCCAGGGTGTCCGGCTTAGATATGTTCCACTGTAATTCAGAAAAAAATGAGCACTCCAATACATTCATATGTGCTGTACGATCATGAACATGCATTATAACATCGGGTAACGTGACAATTAAATCCATCAAAATTAAGCATACAAATGTGTGTAGGGTGTCCGGTTTAGACAGCTTCTCCTGCACTGCCCGGTGCAGAAACTGTGTTCCAGGTTCTTAATTGTCATCCTTACGTGGCGCCAAAGATGAAAGAAATTTAGTATTCTTAGAGTTCGTCCCTACGCTGCGTACATGTAGAAACCATAGGTTCCTGAAGAACGGTTCATATTTCGGTGTTTTATGTGTTATTTCGGTATATCTGGTGGTTTGGGTGCATTGTTACCAACATACAATTTACACACCTCCCGTGAGTTACACGTATATGTGCTACAGCTCAGGCACAGCCAATCAAACTGCTTGATTGCGAGTTGATATTGGTAATAGATGTCCAGAAACGTTGCCATATTGCGTACGAAAGTAAGCAGACTGATTGGCTGAGCCTGAGCTGTGCTACAGATCAGGCACACCCAATCAAACTGCTTGCTTGCGAGTTGATATTGCCATGAGATGTTGATATCTTGGCAAGATTAACGCAGGTGGTTATGTACTTGTACAGCCGGTTGAGTTCGACCGTCATGTGATTAAAGTCATAAACTTTGACGCCAGTCACCCCAAGCGTGTTGTATGTTCTCGACGTAAACACGTGACTCCTTTTGCACTTGTACCCGGCTAACCCAAATACACAACCGCCTGCGTTAATCTTGCCAAGATGTCAGCGTTTCTGAACATCTATTGGCAATATTAACTCGCAATCAAGCAGTTTGATTGACTGAGCCTGGCAGCTCACACCCAGCCAATCAAGTTGCTTGATTTATAATATTTAGATATAAAACCAAGTTTGCGCTCAAACGCCATAATATTCCGACCACTAGCCTTTGCAAACGTTGAACATTCGTACTAAACGACTTGCGATTTCATTTACAGAAATCTTTGTAAACCTTGTAAATATATTTCATGAAATATCGCGCATCTTCTTATTCGCATATACACGGGGCCCCCAGGGGACGTAGAATTCTTTTTTTTATTAATTCGTTCGCACGAAATAACATTTCGTTCCCACAAAATAACAATTCGTTCCCTCAATTTAACATTTCGTTCCCTCGAATTAACAATTCGTTCCCTCAATATAACAATTCGTTCCCACGATATAACAATTAGTTCTGACGATATAACAATTTGTTCCCTCGAATTAACATTGTCATATCGTGGGAACGAATTGTTAATTCGAGGGAACGAATTGTTATTTGATATCGTGGGAACGAATTGTTATATCGTGGGAATGAATTGTCAATTCGAGGGAACGAATTGTTAAATTGAGGTAACGAATTGTTATTTCGTGGGAGCGAATTAATGAAAAAATCCATGTCCCCTGCAGGGCTCGTACATGTATCCATTTAAATGTAATGTATGTAAAATGTACAGTATGTAAATGTACATGTATAAAATAATTATGTAAATGTAATGACATGTCCCCCTGCAGCTCGTACAAATGTACATGTATCCATGTATGTTCATGATGTAAATGTACATGTATGTAAATGTACATGTATGTAAATGTACATGTATGTAAATGTACATGTATATAAATGTACATGTACTGTATGATCATGTATCAGTATCCAAATGTATGTATATGTACATATAAAGTATGTATCCAGTATGTGAAATGTACATGTATGTAAATGTACATGTATATAAATGTACATGTATCCAATGTATGTATCCTGTATATGTCAAATGTACATGTACATGTATGTAAATGTACATGTATGTTAAATGTACATATCATGTATATCCATGTTAAATGTACATGTATAAATGTCATGTAAATGAAATGTACATGTATGTAAATGTACATGTATCCATGTATGTAAATGTACATGTATGTAAATGACATGTATCCAGTATGTATCCATGTATGTACAAATGTATGTAAATACATGTATGTAAATGTACATGATCCATGTATGTATCAATGTATGTAAAGTAAATAAATGTACATGTATGTAAAGTGTACATGTATGTACAAATGTACATGTATGTAAATGTACATGTATGTAAATGTACATGTATCCATGTATGTATCCATGTAAATGTACATGTATGTAAATGTACATGTATGTAAATGTACATGTATGTAAATGTACATGTATGTAAATGTACATGTATCCATGTATGTATCCATGTAAATGTACATGTATGTAAATGTACATGTATGTAAATGTACATGTATCTAAATGTACATGTATGTAAATGTACATGTATGTAAATGTACATGTATCCATGTATGTATACATGTAAATGTACATGTATGTAAATGTACATGTATGTAAATGTACATGTATGTAAATGTACATGTATCCATGTATGTATCAATGTACATGTAAATCATGTACATATGAAATACATATGTAATGCATGTATAAAAGACATGTGTAAATGTACATATCATGTATGTATCATGTAAATGTACATGTATGAAATGTACATATGATGTCAGTATATACATAGTAAATGTACATATGTAAATGTACCATGTATGTAAATGTACATGTAAATGTACATGTACTATGTATCCATGTAAATCATGTATAAATGTACATGCATGTAAATGTACATGTAAATCATGTATGTAAATGTACAGACCGTATGTACCATGTACTGTACAAATATGTTACATTGAAAGTACATGTATGTAAAGTACTGTATACATAGTATGTAAATGTACATGTATGTAAATGTACATGTATTAAAATGTACTGAAAGTTAAATCGCAAATGTACAAATGATCTATGTATGTATGTAAATGTACAGTATGTAAAAGGTACATGTTTATCCTTTAAATGTACATGTAAATGTATTTCATGCATGTAAAATTGTACATGTATGTAAATTACATGTATCCATGTATGTATCCATTATGTAAAATGTACATGTAATATGTAAACCATGTATGTAAATGTAAACATGTAGTAAATGTACACATGTATGTAAAATGTACATGTATGTAAAATGTACAAGTATCCCTGTATGTACTACAATGAAATGTTTACATGTATGTAAATGTACATTTGGTAAATGTACATGTACCATGTAAATTTATCAATAGTAAATGTACATGCATGTAAATACATGTATGTATCCATGTAAATGTCATGTATGTAAATGTACATGTTATGTAAACATGTACATGTACATGTAAATGTACATGTATGTAAATTGTACAAATGCAGTAAATAAAGTACATGTTATCCATGTAAATGTACATGTATAAATGTACATGTATGTAAATGTACATGTATGTAAAAGTAACATGTATGTATCCATAAAGTACATGTATCCATGTAAATTATCCATGTATGCAATGATGTAAATGTACATGTACCAATGTAAAATGTAACATGTATGTAAATGTACATGTATCCATGTAAATGTACATGTATGTAAATGTACATGTATCATGTATGTAAAATGTACATGTATGTAAATGTACATGTATGTAAATGTACATGTATCCATGTATGTATCCATGTAAATGTACATGTATGTAAATGTACATGTATCCATGTAGGTACAGCATCACGTGCAGCGGCGTCTGAACAGGTCCGGCGACATCAATATGCCTGCCTTCTATCACAGGTTGAAGTAACGGACCAAGGCCTATACATACATGAAATATACGTACAATTATCAATATGCCTGCCTTCTATCACTGGTTGAAGTAACGGACCAAGGCCTCTACATACATTAAATATACGTACAATTATCAATATGCCTGCCTTCTATCACAGGTTGAAGTAACGGACCAAGGCCTATACATACAGTAACGGACCAAGGTCTATGCATACATTAAATATACGTACAAGTATCAATATGCCTGCCTTCTATCACAGGTTGAAGTAACGGACCAAGGCCTATACATACATTAAATATACGTACAATTATCAATATGCCTGCCTTCTATCACAGGTTGAAGTAACGGACCAAGGCCTATACAACAGGTCCGGCGACTAACAGTTCAATAATCTTAACACAAATATGCTTTTTTATCGAGATCTTTAGAATTTATATACAAACACGGTTAGGATTTTAATTATTAGTAGTTATAGTATATTAGCATGAACTTTGCATTTCCAATACTGTTGAATTGAACATGAATTTTGCCTGCCTTCTATCACAGGTTGAAGTAACATACCAAGGCCTATAAATACATTAAATATACGTAAAAGTATCAATAAGTGAACAAAAAGTAAGTTAAACTTTGTTTTACTCCCTGTTATAACACATATTGTGTTCTAACAGGGAGTAAACTTTTTTTTCAACTGAGTTGTTTCCACTTATTGATACTTTTAGGTATATTGCATTTATTTATAGACCTTGGTCCGTTACTTCAATCTGTGTCTTCTATATCTCGTTTGATAACATACATCAACCAATGCACAAATCTCTAATAAATGGTTTTCTGCAAGGTTTCTCATTTCTCATTAAAATGTATGTTGTTACCACCACGTTGAAACGTCTCAACGAGACGTTTCAACTGAGTGGTAGCAACATACACTTTGGGGAGGGGGGGGGATGGGGTCACACATAGCAGCACGTTTTCCGCTTGATCCGCAACAGTCTGCACTATATCGCTATACCACAGTCAACGGTAAAAATGTACGTATATATATAATAGCTGTTACACTTCGCGCACTAAAATGTAGAAAAACCCTGCAGGGCGCTGACGTTCATACTTCGCTATGTTTGTATTGGGAAACAATTCTACAATATAACACACACATATTACCATAACCTTACCTGGTAATGTGTGTATTAGCAAAATACTCAAGTCACTCTCCAGGAAGTAGGAAATGTAATTAGAGTTGTATGTATGCAGTCATAAATAGGGCTACCTACGCCCGACAATGCTTCCGACGCCCCTGATATATACATATATATATGTAGGTACAACATCACAGGGGTTGTCACATGGTCTGTCCTTGTCTCCAATTCAACAGCAACAGTTACAAGGTTTATGATCACGTGGTTGCAACAACAAAAACAAATACTGAAACTTCCAGAAGCCCTGCGATGCAAGGTACGTATTCTTTTAATTTGGCCCAAACTTTCGTCGTTTTTGCGAAGAATCGATTTCCGTGTCTACTGACACGGAAATCGATTCTTCGCAAAAACGACGTAAGCATGTGCCGACCTCCCGGGACCACCAAATGCAACTCATCAAGTCGCGTTTGCTGCGCCATATGTCATCAAAATGCGTTGCCTATTAAGGAAACTATCAAATTGGAGTGGGCACGCTTTCAACACGTTCAACCATTATTGTTGTTGTTATAACCACGTGATCATGCACCTTGTGTTATATACGAAATTATAAGTTTCCTCACAAGACCACAATTTAGTACAGCCGGGGGCGAACAATGCCTGACGTAGGTCGTATTTTACCTTCTTCGGTGAAGAGCGGGGTCGTATTTTATCTCCGTCATTAAAGAGTCTGTAATTATGATATCGTTTACTCACTCGCTGATCGTAAATTAGTGGTCTGGATCTGAACAACAAGAGAAATAATTTTATATCCAACGCATCCCTTGATTCAAGGTATTGTCGTCTGGTTAATGGTCTGATGCAGACGATACTTAGATTGTTAGCCAGGGTACGCGGAATGGGAACACAAAGATTTGGGGGCTCGTTATGAGCATTTCGTCTTTCGTTTCCTTTGTGGCGACGGAACTAAGATTAGCGTGGCGAAAAGACGAAGTTTAATAATTAAGCTTCGTCTTTTCGCCACGCTAATCTTCGTGCCGTCGCCACGAAGATACGAAGAGACGAACGTACTGTTCATAACGAGCGTAAATTTACACGGCTCAAATTATCGACCTTATAGTGCGAAAAGTATCGTCCCCTCCGGGGCGAACGGACGATAATTAGCGAGATGAAAAGAAAGGGTTTAATTGTTAAACTTCGTTTCTTTGTTCCTTCGCCACGCTAATCTTTGTTCAGTGACCACGAAGAAACGAAGAGACGAACTGTCCCTAACGAGCCACCATACTATAGAGCTTGAACTGTCCCTAACGAGCCCACCATACTAATATAGATTGAACTGTCCCTAACGAGCCACCATACTATAAGAGCTTTTAACTGTCCCTAACGAGCCACCATACTATAGAGATTGAACTGTCCCTAACGAGCCACCATACTATAGAGATTGAACTGTCCCTAACGAGCCACCATACTATAGAGTACTATAGAGATTGAACTGTCCCTAACGAGCCACCGTACTATAGAGCTTGAACTGTCCCTAACGAGCCACCGTACTAAGGAGCTTGAACTGTCCCTAACGAGCCACCATACTATAGAGATTTAAAAGGCCGTCACGTTTTCCATTCTCCTATACATTCTTTAGTATATGACCGATTGCCTTCAAACTACATATACATAGAGGATATTCATATTTGTCCAACGAATATGACATATATGTTCATCGAGTGGTGTGAAATGTCCATATTTTACGAGTGCCGTTAGGCACGAGTGAAATATGGACATTTCACACCACGAGATGATCATATATGTCATATTCGTTGCAAAAATATGAATATTACATGTAATAGTTACAACAACAACAACAACAGCAATGGCTCAAAGTGTTGAAAGCGCGCCCACTCCAAAGTAAGTAGTATTTGATACGGACTTTGATGAAATATGGCGTAGCAAACGGGTCTTCATGAGCTGCATTTGGTGGTCCGGGGGCACATACTTTTGTCGTTTTTGCGAAGAATCAATTTCCGTGTCAATAGACGCTGCTTAACCAGACGCGTTTGATGCACCATATTTCATCAAAATCCGTTACATAATAATGACGAAATAAAATAATACGTTCTTTGAATCGGAGGCTTCTGGAAGTTTCAGTACTTGTTGTTTTTGTTGTAACCACGTTATCATTCACATTGGTCTAGTTATTTTCACGAATATGTGTGCACGCGTAATCAGCGAAAACAAATTACCAAGAAAATTACGAAAATTACCACGTTTAAATTGCTTGTATATGCGCACACTCTATTAGAGAGGTGGCATGTCTTTTGTGCTTTCCATACTAGGCTATCTGACAGATTGTTGTTTCATGTATTTCACTATTCAATATCAAAATGCGTGCATTGACAAAGTTCAAAAGTCATGTATTTACATTACCTTAATGCTGTTTTATGTTGCATGTATATTTACATAATTAGTATATAATACATGCACCATGACCTGAAAAGGCAAAACTAGAAAGTATGTGTGTAATTTGATCGAATCAACTATTTCAGCTGTATGTACGGGGGTGTGGGTGGGGGAATCCCAAAATCAGAATCTAATATTTTCAGTAAAAGTACATATTTAGCTTTTAGCCCTGCAATTATAATATGTTGATCTGGTGCCAGGTCCTTGCCACAACATAGTCACTTAGCCATACTCCCTGAAAGTAATATGAGTAATACTCATCTGATTAATTTTTAATGGGTATAACCGGAGTAACAAGAATGAGGGTCAAACCAGGGATATCGGGATTCCAATAAGGATTAACCCCATCAATAACTTAGATAAATTTACATCGTCGGATCATAATACCGTCTTCCTGCTGTCGTGATATATTGTACTATTGTCATTGTGTTATCGCTCTATCGTCATTGTTGTATCTTATTAGTAGTATTATAATAGTACAATCGTCAACGTACTTGTAGTATCGTTCTATCATTGTAGTACATGTTCCTTATGGACATCGCATGCGCATTGTTGTCGGCGAAAATTGTGTTTGCAACTTACTAACTTTGAAACAAGTATGTGTTTAATACTTGATTTTTGTTGGAGGCATTTCTGTTAATACGAAAAGTCCCGGTGACAATCAATAGGCACTAATACATCTAAGCACGACACAATCTGTATTAGCTCTTACACAATCCAGGTAGCATATTCCAACCTTAAGAAATGAAACATATATCGATTACAAAACAAAGTCATTTTTCGCTGACAACAATACACATGCACATGTCTAACCGGGCGATACCAGGATAACGAGAGACCATGAGCTGTGTTTGGTTTAGGGAAGTGGTGGCTGGAAGTTGGGTGGATGACAGAAATGTATGACAGGTTTGAGTAATACGTTTAGCAACGTTGTCAAAATGGATAACTGTGGAAGTATGGAGGGACTGACGCGCGTACGCATTGACGAATAGTCACATGCTTTACCCGATCCTCTTTTTCCCGACCTTCTACATTGCAATGTCATTAGGAACAGAAACGTGACAATACAGATCACCATATCGTACACTGTGACTGGGATATCATATATTAAGAAATTCAATGCGTTGTATTCATTATACATGTTAAGTAAATACATCAACATTGATGCATTGGTGAAATTGGAAACTGAAACATGAAAACTGTTGACTGCTTTTTCCCATATCACAGTATTTTCAGTCACATGCCACATTAGATGAACTCACGTGACATAGTCTAGTGATGTAATACAATATGCCCTTGATAAATCAGGTGACGATGCAATAATTGGCGCGACTCTGTGTGGCTGGGTACAATATAACCTGTATTGTCTGGGCCGCGGCTACGTGTATCCAGTCTACAACCTGTATATGGCCACATCGCTAACTACATTAAGAGCTCATGCACAGTGAGGCAGGTTACTGTAAACCTCAATTGTGTTACATCCTGATATCAATACATACAATTTGCACGTAGCAGCAAGATGTTGATGATTTATCAAAATTTAAGATATATCCATAATAATTGTACTCGGTTGCATACATGCAAACATACATGTCGCACCAATACAAAATAATTGTTTGCTATGCCCATGGATCTGGTACAACCGTACTAATAGAATAAGATAATACGATATGCTCTAAATGTACCAACATTATAAGTATGCGATATTTAGCTAGTATTATATATATACAAATATTTAACCAGCAGAAAAGTGCTACTGTACGGACAAGAGCCTGCACAATGAAGCGGGTTTAGTACTAAGTCCCATATATTGCCTGTACAAGAGTATGTACATGTTCAAGTACATGTACAAATGGGGTGAACATCCCAAAATCACAACTGAATATTTACAATAACAAAACTATATATTCAGCCCTGAAATCAGAATAATCCTGATCTGATGGCAGGTCCTCGCCACACCAGAATCACTTGGCCCCTGCCAAAAGCAGTAGGATCAATAATAATCTTACTACTTTTATAATGGGTAATAACCAAATTAAACTCCCAGGTAACAAAAGAGCCAAAGATAAAAACGTACCCGAGGGCCAAACCAGGCAAATAGTGATTCCTATAATTAGAACTGTTTGAATAGTTACACAATTATACACTTATTAAATTCCTCTTTCCTATAAAGAACATGTTGTGCTGCCCAACACAAACAGATGGGACTCCAACTTTAATATGTATAAAATATGCCCACCTTGCGCGTTTAATTTGTGTTTTCCAAATGACATGACATTTTTTACAACACTGTATGTATAAGAATGTTAATATCTTGCACATCAGGCGCGGATACAGGGGGGGGGGGGGTCCAGGGGTCGGCCGGTCCCACCCCCCCCCCCCCCCCCCCCCCCTACTACCCCCCCCCCCCCCCCCCCCGCTACCCGCAAAAACAAAAGAGACTAAAATCTGCAATACTCGAATAGTTGGAGGACCTTTTTCGTGGCCTAGGTGTCAGAACATCGCATCTGCGGCGATCTGGCATTTAAAAATGTCATGGGGGAGACCCCCAGACCACCACCCCCCCCCGCAATTATTTCTGTACCCGCGCCTGCACATGTACTATGTTGACTGTTGATATACCATTAAACGCCATTAAACAAACTAACAAACAAGGTTGCCGAGATGTTGTGTTCATATTGTGCGGATATATGCCATGCGAGTGATTTAGTTTCATGCAACAAAGTAATTTTCTTCTTTACGCTACTGAATACTTGCCGCTCGCAAATATTTGAATACTTTCAGCCGTTCTGAAGATGGAACTCACAAGTATGAATTTGTACTTTTTGCAACTCACAAGTCAAAATATGCACAAGTATGTCTGTGAGAGTCCGTCCGTCCGTCCGTCCGTCCATCGTGTCAGTCACTCTGCCTTGATATACTATATAATATAAATATGCATATCCAAAAACATAATAGCGGACGATTTGACCAAATAGAGGATGATTTGAACAAATAGCGGACGATTTGACTATTGTTTTTACTAGGTTAGCTACTTTGGAGCTACCTTGTATAGCAGTCGTAGAGATGGAATGTCAACTATTTCTACATTTAGAACTACCATTATGAGTGTTGAATTTGTAATGTTTAATTACTAAATTTTACTGAATTAGCACATGAAAACTAAAGAATAAAGAACACAGTCTGAATTATTTAATTTTTATTTACATTATAGTCAATGATTTGTCCTACTGTCCCATTAAACAATAGTTAACGGAACTGTCACAGAGGTATCACACCAGATTGGTCGAAGGAATCATTGCGGCCATTATGGCGACTTGTTAAAAGTTGTTGTAAATTGTGCTGACAAACAAACATTAACGATTTATCTTCAATTATATTCAAATAAAAAATAATCTGGCAGTACTGTTTAGAGGCGGGTGGGGATTATATAATGTATATTCATTTTATATTGCCTGATGATCTCTGAACAAAGCCGCCGGACTTACAGGTTGAAGTAACGAACCAAGGTATATAGTATTACATACATTAAATATACCTAAAGGCATCAATAAGTAAGTGAAAAAAATAAGCTAACATGTTTTTGCTCCATCTTATAATACATTAATGTGTATATAATCTGGAAGAAAGTGGCTAAAGTCAAAATTATCGCCCACACGAAGTTTTGTTTGCATATTATTATTGTATGACATATACGTATTGAGGATCCCAAGGGTGCCACCTTGACACCTTTGAGTAAATTGAGAATTCAAAATGGCCGCCAATTACCAATAATTACCAATATGTCCAGCCTGGCTCAATCGCTTGTGTTGAGATATTAAAACATTTGAATAACCTGTGTTAATTACTCGCGCGGATATGTCATCGCGCAATTCGGGAACCCTGCTACGTGTTGGCACGATTTATGAGACACTCTTATGAAAATTATTATAGGAAAGTATAGACATGCCGCGTTTTGTGGAAATACTGTTGATGCTAGTTTATCATGTCTCGCAAATCGATTGTGTGAGCTGAGGTGGCTCAGTTGTTGATGTAATGAGCATAAGAACCGTCGCACCGATTCAAAAACTCGCAGGGTAATTTCAGTGTGTTATTATACAAAATAGAAATAGTATTCCTAAATGATACCGAAAAGTCTATATATATGTAAACTACACTGAGAGGGAAAAAGGAAAAGGACAGTTTACTCCCGTTAAGCCGCAATAACTTGTTTATTATTTGATCATAATAGATACATATGTCAGAATGTATGTCTAGAGTGCAGTTACATGCATCGTCTCTGGCACATCGTCTCAAACGCGTATCTGGTATTTGGTAACAAGAGTTATCAGAAGACAACGAAGCGCGCCTGGTGGTGCGTTAATTAAGGCGTGTGTGAATATAAAAACGTTTGGTGAAAGGAAACAGAAACAAATTCCGCCCAACGTTAAGTTTAAGCACTAAACATTTATTTTGTCTCTTCATCTCATAGGCACGAACAGTAAACGTTTCGTGTCTACGTTGCGTAAATACGAAATAAGAAACTACGTAAACACCTTAATTTCCTCTCTACACGACGTATGCAATGGTGATGTCTTAATATTTGGCTGTGACTGGATACATGGGGTTCATGAGATTTGTGAGCAGTGCAGCTCCTGATCAATACCACACTCCTGTAGCCTGTTCACGATTTATATTGCTTGTTAGAAGCATGGCGGATGTTTCATTGCTGGAATGGCGAAAATATCATATCCTTACCAGACTGTGCGGATGGCACAGGATGATCCGAATCTACACTGGTCGCATAACCCATGAGCCCCATTTCATCAGTCATAGCCATAATTGTATTGTATGTGGATATAGCGCGGCAGAATGAGTGACATCTTTCCATAAACAAACCCAATCACATACATGTATACACACATATACATAATACCACACATATACACAAACATGTGGAAGCATAAATATATGGCATACGTACATAAAAAAACAATGACCATGATGACTGTGTTTCACAAACAAACTGATCTGACAACAGAGGGCGCACAGTTTCCATTTCTTGGAGCAGGCGGTTTACTCTATGATAATCAAATAGTGATACTATAGTCTTATACCTTGTACATGTATTCAGGTGTTAACCATGTCTAGGTTGATATATAAAGAACCGACAATTGAGTTAGTTAAATGGTACAGGTGTGGAACATTTCGTTTGTGACAACTTTGTGAAAAAAATAAGTTTGCATATTTATGCTTTGAACAGTGTTCCCGAAATGAATAGTTTATGTATTGCTAGTATTTTGATGTGGGGATGTGTTCAATATTATAAAATGTGATTGTTGTAGATATCTGGTGAGTAATGTGTGTGATGGCTAATCTAAAAGAAGAGTATGTATATTTGTTAGTAGGAGTAAGGGTGCACATGTGTCGGGTGGGTTGGGTTGTTCGTGGGGTTGGCATAGTTGAAAAATAGTATTGATCGATATTAATATGAGGTTTCTTAATTTCTTAAAAAAGAACAATTGTTTGTGATGCACAATGACATTTCAATGAAGATAGTGGATAGGTTCAAATTGTTCAAGTTATTGTTAAGACAGTGATCCCATAATAAAATAGTTTACACAGCCGTACATTCATGGCGTAATATCAAACCTGTGAAATGTTTCTCTTGTGTCCTGCGTAGATCCTGATCAGCTCGCGCCCCCCGCTCAGTCTCACTATGAACATTGTAAGGACAAACTCAGTTCAGACCTATATTCTTTTACGGACGGCAGGAAATATTATTAAATGTCTGATTATCAAACTGTGTAGTACATAAAAAGACTGCTCGATGTGAGCTCTGTCAGGTCAGATTTCAACCAAAGTATTGCGTGTGTCCAACGTCATTTACAATATAACAGACAAGCTGACCATTTTGAATTGCTGAATCATGACCGGAGTTAATTACGTCTCTGGGGTGTTGAACGCTTTACTGCTTAGAACTGGATGTTGCTTAGACCGTTGTCGGCAATACATATAGTTCGTTAGAATTATACAGCCTGATTAACAACGATTCCCATGTTTGACAAACTTATGAGAATGAATCTGTTCACACACAGACGACCCCTAAAAGCCGTGACTTGCCGGTAAAGGTCGGTACTACACGGGACCTTCCTAACTATTGTTCCCGCCGCTATACATGTAGGTGGTTTTAGTAAGTAGGGGGCGAACTCAGGCTCATCGGATATAATATGTGCAACGAATTAACATGCACATTGTAGTTGGGTAATTAATTACTTTATACGCCGCCCCTGTGGGCCACACCATTGTACATACATTGGAATTCAGTGAAGTTGTGTTGATGAACTAAAAACAATATTCGTATTTCACTGAACCTATACATTATCTAAATAATATTTATATATCAGATGAACCGCGTTGTGGGAAAAGGTACCATACTGAATGCGATTTGAACGTCACGTCGCTCATTATTGTGACGACGTCGCAACTTTTTTCCGACATCACATTAATTACCTCAGAACTAAGTAGTCGTCTTTCGTTTTACGCCATGTATGATACATGTAGCCTATAACATACATGTACCACGTAGAGGCGAACATGTGAAACAATAGGGAACTGAACATATACATGTGCATGTATGCGAAAACATTCAGAGTGAAGATATTCAGTTACATGTCAGTTGAAAATAGAGGAACGCGATTTCCTCTACTCAATGAAAATATGGATGATGACAAACATGCATATGAAGTTTCAAGTCAGTCGCTCGTACGGTGAAGAAGGTACAGGAGAATGGAGAAACGCGCATGCATCTACTGAATGTGAAATTTCCAAGTTATGTAACCTTGACATTGGGCACGGGGGAGGGGCAGGGGAGCATGTATGGGGTGGAAAATTGAAAAAAAATGGATGATGATAAGCATGCATGTGAAGCTTTAAGTCAATCGGTCATACTATATGGTAAAGACGTTATAGCAGCATGTAAAACCTGCCGGACATACGGACAGACAATATTTGCATCCATGTTCTCGCTACGCGATGAGATAATACAATAACGGTATAATTCCCTCCTCTCGGAATTAACTTTCCCTCTCATTCCTTTGGTTGGGTGGAGCTTTTCTTATGCAATATAAGTATGTGCAGACTTTTGGACATGTATTATGCCCACCTGTGGAATGTGTGGTGGCTGACTAATCCGCGACAGTTGGCTATTATGTTACTATAAATATTACTAAAGCAAACCATCGTTCAGCTTTTAACGCGACCAGCAAAGTTCTCGGACACAGCCACTGAATCGCGAGACAGTCGCAGTCAGTACGGCCCGCCTCCAGAAATTAATATATAGGCATATCTCTTAGCCATATGTTACGCTTGATTCGCTTTGTTATCCCCTCGCCCATAACCAATATGGGATACAGCGTTAGTCCATATACGGACGTACGTACGTGCTTGAGTTAGTAACACATTTCATTTTTCAATAACTTATTAACCGCTTCACCGACGTTGAATTAATATTTTGCACAATATGTGTCTACCGTCTGTTCCACGTTTTGCTGCCGGCGAACATTTGGCTATTAATAACATTAAATCTAAATAATATTTAATTCTAAGTACTTTCTCATTAATAACAAAAAAGCCACCCTCCCCAAAACAATTATTTAATGAAATTCCGTCAAATGTTGATATAATTGCGAAAAAACAAATATATGGGAATTTAACATGGGGGCTAACAATATATATTTTTAAATATTTTTTTTCATTTGTGGACCGATTTTCAAAATCCAACTTTTGTTTTCTTATTTGCATCATGTCCAAGTCTATCTCACCAGGTTTCGGAGTCGTTTTTGGAGGGTGACATTTTTGTTATTGATGGCATATAAAACAACTAAACTTATAATTATCTCTTAGACGGCCACCACCGGAGATTATCGTCTGCTTTTTTATTTTTGAGATATATTTTAACAATACACACGTTGGACAGCACATGGAAATTGTCTACATTGGTGAAATTAGCAGGTGCTTACAAAACAGGTTTTCATTGCGAACAAGAAAACGTGGCCTATCGGCACATGAATGCCCCCGGGTGGCAGATTTATTTTCGAAACGCCGGCGAACTTCTTAAGGACCCGTGGGGCCCCGGATCATTTAATGATTCGTGCTTTATTGCTTCGTAAATGTGATGGAATATAAGCATAACATGCATGTGAACATTATCTTCTTACTATATCCTACACAGTGCATGGAGTTTCCATGTCGGCCATCTCAGTGTGTACAAGCCATCAGCCAGTTGTACCTCTCATTGCGTTTGACACATACCACTAATAATATGACAAACACATGAATACAATTTGGTGCAATATGATGGGGAGACACCTAACTACAGTAAGCTATGCCTTATTTTTAATCAAATGTATATGTAAAGTCTGATATCTGGAGGGTGTGTTGGCCATTTGTAACATTAAGAATAATACACAGTGCTGTAGTGACTTGTAAGCAGTTATCTGAGTGCATTATCACTACTGTCCACTTGCCTGCTATGCGAGTAAATACGGGTTTTACCTGTGGCAGATGCACTTCTAATAATAGACAGTGCATAGGTTTGAAATTGTGCACATTGAAAAAGTGTCCATTGTATATTTTGTGAGTGATAGTAGAAATGCTCAGATATCTAGCGTTTTGTGTAGTCTGCTGAAATATTTAGTTATAGGCCTCTGTCGTCCTATATATGTGGCACGTATTACACCAACTTTTATTTGATTTATTTGCTGTATGTGTCAAAACCTCCAAGTGGTGAGACTGTCCGATAACATGTACAAACTAAAATGGCGGAGATGGCAACTCAATGCTCTGTATAATATACTCTAAGAAGAACAGGGTCAGATATACTTTACTTAGATATGTGCGATTCCACTACATTTTCTATATAGGCATTCCTTAAAAGTACATGCCCACTTAGTAGGCACAAACTGTTCTTTATAGGAATTAAATAAGTGTATAATTGTGTCACTATTCCACCAGTTCTAAAATTACGAGTGCCCGCTATACAGATATAATCATTTAGTAACATTTATTTTACTGATAGTGACGCGCGTTGGTATCAGGCTATTTTAATATGCAAATGAGGCATGATATCTTTTAATTATTTATACAAATTAAATGTGTCACCTAAAAAATAGTATTTTCGACAAATTATAAAGTATAATCATTGCGCATCAACAAATAAATACAGATAATAACTAGTAATGTTGGTTAGCATTTTAAGGAAACACGGTTATCGCCCCTGATATCAGTGTGCAAATTTACGTCAGATATAAAATGTATAATAATACAAATCAATACGTGGGGAAATGGTGAATTAATGTTTATTTTGCCAGAAAGTGTCTCAGATGATGTCTCTGATATAAATAACATTTTATGTTTATCGAGTGGGCAAGTTAATGTGCCAGACGAACACACTATCCAAACACTATACACAATGGAATGCAGCATTGTAAGGGTTAGTCCTACACACAGACATGAATACTGGCGCCGTATTTAATCCGCCGCCGCACCCGCCTCCCCCCCCCCCCCCCCCACCTCCCATCGCTTTTTACCGCGAATATTATGGAACATCTGATTGGCCAACTGAACGTATGAACCCATTAATTAGATAACCGACTCTGACTGGCACGTGGGTCAGCCTGAACTGATCATGTAGTATAATTTCGGCGGCATGTCCCGCTTCCGTTTTGACTGCGGAACATTGGATTCTACTCAAGCATGCATACGTTATTTAGTTTTGCTTAGGGTCAACCCTACATGCAAGTACTATGATAATCGTACATGTACCTACATGTATATATACTGTCAGCCTGTCAGGTGGGCGTTTTGTTTTAAATAGTTTTTTAAATCACTAACAAACTACAGTCGAACCTCCCCTAACAGCCACCTCTCAGCCGACAATTTACATAAAACATAGACAATTGCCTCTATATTTAACTTCCGTACAACAGTCACCTCTCTACAACAGCCAGTGTTGTGCCTTCCCATGACAGGTTGTTATAGAGCTAGCAAGCACTGTAATGAATATATTAACAAGGATGTGTGTCTAAAATTGATTCCTTAGTGTAAGAGTCATGTCAGTTCCTGTTTATTGAAGGTGCCGCAATTATGATGTAATTCAGAGAGCCCGTTAATTTGACAGATTGTTGGAACATTAACATAGTGACAATTAACCTGCCAATAGGAACACTGACATGTAGTAAAACATTTGGAGAGGAACAAACTTGTAGAGCATTTCATGTTATGCAATGTTGTATAGTGATTGAGACGTTGGTCTGAGAATATAATTGACGCGTTTCGTAAGTGCGTTTACGAAAGATTTCATAGCTACTGAAATATTATGCAAATTGTCATAGCTACTAATGTTTGTCAGAGAACGGAAATACGTTTTAGGAACAATTTCAAAACGACTAATATTTGTCTGTAAACAGTAGTGTTATGAAAATGTTCATGTCGCAACATTTTCATAGTGATATGGGTATTACGCTTTATGAAACCTTTCATAGCGAGAGGGATATTACATGTTATAAACATTTTCATAGTGACAAGGATAGCACGGTTTATGATTAAATGTGCATAGTGAGTGGTTAGACAGCGAAGATGGAGAAATGTGAAGCTGTCACCACCAAGGCAAGAACCATTAATGAGAATTTGAAACTCTATAGCATTATTTCTTCATCTCGTCATACTCGTTGTGCTAAACATGTATACTAATTTAGGCAGAGATGTGTAAAGTAGAAATGATATAGAATGTGATACAACAATGTAGAAAAAATGGCTAAGTTAAAAAGGTGATATTTCTGTTAAAAAATATTTTTTTTGGACATAAAAACATCAAAGTGCACATCTTCAATATGTGTAGAAGACGTGTGTATAGTTTCAGATCGATTGACTGAACGGTTTCAGAGGAGTGTACACAAAATATTTACAAACTCGGTACCCTATATACAATTGTACAGAAAAATGTAGAACAAATGGCTAAGTTAAAAAGGTGATATTTTTGATAAAAAATATGTTTTCGGCATAAAACCACCAAGGTGTACATCTTCAATATGTGCAGAAGACGTGTGTATAGTTTCAGATCGATCGGCAGAACGGTTTCAGAGGAGTTCTGTACACACACTCTGTACCGTATATATAATTGCGGTCAGTTATGTTTACATGTACATAGTGATTATCTAGTGGTCAGTTTTCGTTTCACATTGTAGTATATGGAGGTATGCCTATCATAACAGCGTTCGTCCGTGCGCTCAGCGCACGTTTCAAGACGGTGTCCGTCCGTCCGTCCGTCCGTGCGTCGCACACTATTATACGTGATTAGCGAAAATGAGTGGCGAACAGCGTAGGTCATAATGGCGAGCAGGGTAGCTTTTTACCATACATCAGATCAGACTGCGCAGACGCGAGTGACGGGGATTTCCAAATTAAGTTTAGTAAACGAGGTAGTCGCGTGATCTTCAGTCTGTCGTTCGATTACAGTTTGTCATACCAAAGGTAACGACATACAATACGAAACAATAATGTAAGTACAATTTCAGTATGGAGAAGCATATCGCCTTCCGTATCGTGATTTAATCTGACACCGTAAATGTAACCGGAGATGTTTTATTGTTTAGACCACGCGATACTTACCTCTCCAAACCAAAACACACTCTTCAAACCTACCCTATAATATCAAATATAGACATATAGCTCCCATAGTATCCCATACCTATTCTATATCCCATATATATATTATAACACATAAATAGTATTTGCACTGTTTACTTTTCGATATTTAGGACCGTATGTGCAATTTTATTTCTCTGACTAACGTCTCGTAGAATCTCGTTCGGATTTGAATATCGGGCGTGATCTACGAGATCGCGGCTCATTTCACCGTGAGACGCCAGCCAGAGCAGTCACAAATTTACATGTGTTTCGTAAATTTGTTTTCACACTATTCCATGTAAGCACTTCTGTCTTTTGATATTTGATGAACATGTTTCATGTATTATTTGACATAATGTATTCCCTTGTATTGACGTAATGATGGCGTACGACAAAGTAAATTATGTTTTCATTTATTCTTTGCCGGCCGCTTGCCCGTCTGTTGTCACACACTGACATTGTGCATGAAGACACCCCCGTTCATGAGAGAATACTATCAGTCATTATTAGCGGATAGTATTTGTACTATTAGCGGCGGATCATACTGTGAGTAGATTTACCTGTTCCATGCGTGCCCATATTTATTCCCCCACCTTATCAAGTTTAGTGCCATATAGAATCGTCTCATTGAGACGATTCTACCTGACCATAACTTGAACCTACCACTGTAAATACTCGTATCCCATGGTTATTACATGTAGGCCCCGGCCGATAAATTCACCGTTGTGTCATACGTCTGCAGTGTAGATCCTGATGATAATGTGCATTCCCACATCATTATATACTATGTGTGCAGTGTAGGTGCTGATGATAATGTGCTTCACACATCATTATATACTATGTGTGCAGTGTAGGTGCTGATGATAATGTGCTTCACACATCATTATATACTATGTGTGCAGTGTAGATGCTGATGATAATGTGCATTCCCACATCATTATATACTATGTGTGCAGTGTAGGTGCTGATGATAATGTACATTCCCACATCATTATAACTAATGTGATCAGTGTCGAGGCTGATGATAATGTCATTCCCACATCATTATATACTAATGTGTGCAGTGTAGAGCTAGATAATGTGCATTCCCACATCATTATATACATGTGTGGCAGTGTAGTGCTGATATAACATGTGCTTCACACATCATTATATACTATGTGTGCAGTGGTAATGCTGATGATAATAATGTGCATTCCCACATCATTATATACTATGTGTGCAGTGTAGGTGCTGATGATAATGTACATTCCCACATCATTATATACTATGTGTGCAGTGTAGATGCTGATGATAATGTGCATTCCCACATCATTATATACTATGTGTGCAGTGTAGATGCTGATGATAATGTGCATTCCCACATCATTATATACTATGTGTGCAGTGTAGGTGCTGATGATAATGTGCTTCACACATCATTATATACTATGTGTGCAGTGTAGATGCTGATGATAATGTGCATTCCCACATCATTATATACTATGTGTGCAGTGTAGGTGCTGATGATAATGTGCTTCCCACATCATTATATACTATGTGTGCAGTGTAGATGCTAATGATAATGTGCTTCACACATCATTATATACTATGTGTGCAGTGTAGATGCTGATGATAATGTGCTTCCCACATCATTATATACTATGTGTGCAGTGTAGATGCTGATGATAATGTGCTTCACACATCATTATATACTATGTGTGCAGTGTAGGTGCTGATGATAATGTGCTTCCCACATCATTATATACTATGTGTGCAGTGTAGATGCTGATGATAATGTGCTTCACACATCATTATATACTATGTGTGCAGTGTAGGTGCTGATGATAATGTGCATTCCCACATCATTATATACTATGTGTGCAGTGTAGGTGCTGATGATAATGTACATTCACACATCATTATATACTATGTGTGCAGTGTAGGTGCTGATGATAATGTGCATTCCCACATCATTATATACTATGTGTGCAGTGTAGATGCTGATGATAATGTGCTTCACACATCATTATATACTATGTGTGCAGTGTAGATGCTGATGATAATGTGCTTCACACATCATTATATACTATGTGTGCAGTGTAGGTGCTGATGATAATGTACATTCCCACATCATTATATACTATGTGTGCAGTGTAGATGCTGATGATAATGTGCTTCACACATCATTATATACTATGTGTGCAGTGTAGATGCTGATGATAATGTGCTTCACACATCATTATATACTATGTGTGCAGTGTAGATGCTGATGATAATGTGCTTCACACATCATTATATACTATGTGTGCAGTGTAGGTGCTGATGATAATGTGCTTCACACATCATTATATACTATGTGCAGTGTAGGTGCTGATGATAATGTGCTTCACACATCATTATATACTATGTGTGCAGTGTAGGTGCTGATGATAATGTACATTCCCACATCATTATATACTATGTGTGCAGTGTAGGTGCTGATGATAATGTGCTTCACACATCATTATATACCATGTGTGCAGTGTAGATGCTGATGATAATGTGCTTCACACATCATTATACTATGTGTGCAGTGTAGGTGCTGATGATAATGTGCTTCACACATCATTATATACTATGTGTGCAGTGTAGGTGCTGATGATAATGTGCTTCACACATCATTATATACTATGTGTGCAGTGTAGATGCTGATGATAATGTGCTTCACACATCATTATCTACTATGTGTGCAGTGTAGGTGCTGATGATAATGTGCTTCACACATCATTATATACTATGTGTGCAGTGTAGGTGCTGATGATAATGTGCTTCACACATCATTATATACTATGTGTGCAGTGTAGATGCTGATGATAATGTGCTTCCCACATCATTATATACTATGCGGGAAGAGATTAAACACATACACGAGGTAATATCATTAGTTAAATATTGACCAACGCAGATCATGATCAGACTGCGCGAATGCTGATCTGGGGTTACGTTCGTCGCACACGTCGTAAGGTCTATTTTGTCGGTCGACGTCATTATTATTGGTGGCTGAACGATTATTATATTTAACCTGGTATCTACAATCTATAAGGAGACGATTCTGTGCAATTTAATTCATACTTGTTAATTTATTATAGACACTACATTCGTTCATGTATGTGTTCACTAATGTACAATGCAGATGAATCGTAGTCTGTGTCAGCCATTCATGAAATATACAACCACAGTTGTATTGTTCATGAATGTGTATGCATCACCTTACGTGAATATACATGTACACTGTTTGTGATAGTGAGATGTTGGGCATTCCGCCGTGTGACGCCAGCCAGAGTAGTTATACATTTACATGTGTTCGTAAATGTGTTTTCACACTAATCCAGATCACGGGTCGAGTCCAGTAAAACCCCCCATTACACTATAACATTATAAGTTATTGTGATTCTACACAGGCTATATGGTGTAATATTGCCCGTCTGGAGATTTGTTCACCCGAGGCGATAGCCGAGGGTGAACATACCTTCAGACGGGCAATATTACACCATTTAGCCTGTGTAGAATCACAATAACGTATTTGTCATACCGCAGATCCTGTATTTGGCCGTAAAAAACATATCTCTTCTTTTGATCTTGGCGTTTTTTCAGGAAGAAAAATAATCCGAGATTCGATTTTCTACCGTCAGTCTTAATATAAAGGCGTAAATGAACATTTTGTTTTTTTACTAAACGAAAACAAACTAAATATGGAGTAAGAAATCCATCGAAAACGACTTTATGACAGTTTTTTTATATCGTGTAATTTAATTTATATTCCACTGCACTATCGATCTGCTCTCCCTTTGGCGCCTCTAGAATAATGCGACTGGTTCCCAAACATTCGCTGTCATTGCTACGCATCGGTTTGGTGCGTGAAACCCATAGTTTGTGACCTAAATATAGCCGTGTCACGAAGGCAAGCGTGTGGAGATTTGAAAAACAATTTTCGTTATTTTGGCTAATTTTTCGCTCATATTTTGATCAGCGAAGAATATATATGGAAAAATAAACAATAAAAGACTGGTTTTGAGTGTACAATTTGTTACTTGTATTGATCAATTCGGGGTTTTATTGTGTTTAGTGAGGAATACAATTCGCAATCGGTAGACGCTTGCAAAATGTGTTTTCATTGGACGCGAGGCGCCGGAGGGGAATCGCAATTCCTGTATGTCCGACGGCCTTGGCAGGTCATATAATATATATGACCAGGCAAGCTAGCCAATCAAAAGCCGAGAAACTTATCTGCGGTATGACAAAAACAAATGTATATAAATCTATGAATATACCTTATATATACGTTTGTTATGCTTGGGTGGTGGTCGGGCGAATGAGACGGCGTAAGTTAACGGTATGGGTTCCTCCTTATAGGAATCACGATTTGCCTGGTTTGGCCCTCAGGTACGTTTTTATCTTTGGCTCTTTAGTTACCTGGGAGTTTAATTGGGTTATTGCCCATTATAAAAGTAGTAAGATTATTACTGATCCTATTGCTTTTGGGAGGGGCCAAGTGATTCTGGTGTGGCGAGGACCTGGCATCAGATCAGGATTATTCTTAATAAAGTTTTGTTATTGTAAATATTTAGTTCTGATCTTGGGATGTTTTCCCCATTTGTACATGTACTTCAACATGTACATGCACTTGTATAGGTAATATATGGGATTTAGTACTAAGCCCATTGACCAGGCATTTAATGACCTTAGCTGTTGATAGGCCGTTAAACCCTAACAAACAAAAACAAACGTTTGTTATGCATACGCCGCACGCCCGCCCGTCTGTCCGTCCGTCCCGACCTCGTATTATTGCTGACATATTCGGGCGTGTCTAAGACACGAATAGGTCCGACATATTCTGGTACAGGTGAGCTACGAATGTGTCCGCAAGACAATATGAGTCAAAATCTACCAGAACAGTGTTTATACATGGAATTCATGTCCGTCTGTCCGTCAATTCTACTATAACTTATTTACCACATAACCGATCCGGCGGACATATTCGGATGCATGTTAGCTGCGAATATGTCCGGAAGATAATATGAGTTTAAATCTGACCTAATACCAACAGTATACATGATAATCAAGTGTGATCATCATCTAAAGTGCACAACGTTCGGATAACCTTTCATATACTTCGCACGTTATATACACAGGCATATGGCGTGTTTCGGCTTTCGTCGGTACTTCTTTTTATCAACGGCGCGTTGACACCGTATACATTACAATGATTACTTGTGTGTAGCTTCTGGTCGGACACAAGCTCGTAATTTAACTAAGTAACATGTTGTTAATACGTTTCTATACATTCTATGTACAGGTACATGTATTTCTGCAGGACAACAACACTTCTCGAATGAACATGTGAACTTGCCACCACAATATTGACGTTAGGGCGTTAAAGCATTTCAGTTGTTATGATAGGAAGTCGTGTCCGACCTAGGAAAACCAGCTATAATTTAATATTGTTTGCAAAATTATGTTCTATCTTGCTGAGATAACAATACTTCTCATCGAACATGTGCACTTTCCGACAAAATATTTATGTTTAAAGTACTAATACAATCGTGGAATGTGTTAAGAATCGAGGTCGTGTCCGACCAAATATACAAATCTTGTTCATATATGAGCCGCGGTTGGGAAAAGGTACCTGATTGCAAAAATGATATTATCGAGTAAACGTCGTTTCCATTTACGCTTTTGACATAGCTGACGTCGTTGCTGACAACTTATTATGTATTTTCTTCGGATTTTCTTGGGGATTTGTTATTCTATACATTTTGTAAATGAAAATTGAACGAGGAATCCAGAAATCGATGTTGCGCTTTGCAGAAACAATGTTTTCGACCTCCATTTCGAAATTCAAAATGGCCCCCATATTTACCTAGTTTTGCTATATATCCGCACTTAAGAAACATGAAAATCACGTATTTGTAGAGAAAATACTTTAACAGGAAGTCAAATATAATATAAGAGTGAATAGTCTGTAGACTAGCCGCCAAGATTGCCGCCACGTTATACATATAGATATATGTGGGAATATCAGTTGAACTATTGTTGAGGAAGTTGAGTATATGTTTTTACAACGTACATAACCATTGTAACTACAACAGACTGCAATTTTATTTAGTATACAAATATACATACTGTGATATATATAATACAAGTGTATACATGCATGGACGTGAAAAAAACCTATCCCTTAGAAAGTAACACATGGAACATGGTATACTATCTTCAATGACCCTTGTTATGTGATGTTTAGGATACATATGCACCTCACATAACATTTACAACTGGTTAGATAATTTATTAGCTATATTGTTAAATACACATGTGGTGAGGACTATGCTCACAACAGCATGTATCAATGTAGAATATGTAGACAATCAAATAATACATCAGTTGTTCAAGTGTTCCGATTGACCCTGCCTTAAATGACCTTAGCTGTTGATAGGCCGTTAAACCCCAACAAACAAACACACAAACAAACAATCAAACACACATACATGAACAAAACACGCCACTACGCACAACGATCCAATATGTGAGAAAAGTACGTTACAAGTACTTTCAAACCGCTCACGATAAAACCAATAGCGGACAATTCAATCACTGGAACAGTTCCATATGCTGTGTCCACTCACTTGAACCGAATACATGTACATGCTTATCTACACATGTCGTTTATATAAAATGTATTACGCTGTGTCACAGCAGGACATGCGTGCATGTGTATATGCCCAACATAGCTAGAAAATAAACGCATATTACCCACATGTAATACATTGCCAACTATCGGCGTTATTTTCGGACCCCAACTTGCATTATCAAGCGCCCATATTATTTTACAACATTCGACGGAATTTACGGCAACTATTTACATGTACATGTCCCACGCCAATTATAAGTACATTGTATGTACCTTCTACCACTGCGTCTTTCGCACCTTCCCCACCAGCAAGTTGTTAAGCTGGTCCACGTCCATTATCTGTGGATTTCGTCGTGTTGTCGTGAATAGTTGTAAACGCCTCAAAATACATGCATGCATTCTTCAGCTACTACTTCCGACATTTCACAAAGTGTTCACCATTTCTTTCTTCATCGAAGGACTTACAGGTATGTATTATATTGTTATATTGTTTATATTGTTTTAATTCATTATTTGTTCTCGATGTTTTTATCCGGCTATGTTTTTATCCATCTCTTCGTAAACTCTGGACTAGCTTGTCTGACTCGGGTTGTGTATTACTGGCCTGTGTATGCTAATTGATAAGTATAGCAACTCGCTGTTCAAAATAGCTCGTTGTCTGTAAGTGATATTGCTGTTGGAACAGACGTAAAACCACAGTCAGTGATTCACATAGCTTGTATAATACGGTACATGTATATGCACTCTATCGCTATGTTAGTCTGAATAGTGTCCCCATTAGCTCACGCTATTCAGGTCGGTGCACATACGTGTTCATGATATTCCGTCCCCTGATTAATGGCTATTTCATCCCAGCAAAGAGCTACACGCCATCCACGTTTAGCCGAACCCAAACCCAATGTATTACCAGTTTACGTTCATTTATTCCATAAAGTGACCAACTAAATTAAGCATGTTTATGAAGCGACGGTCTGAGTTTTGCCGCCGCGCAGACTGAACTGAGTATATACTGGTGCGAATTACAATGCAGGCTCAGGGCGATTATTATTAGCCGATCTATTTATAGATCGGCTAATATGTTGGTTATCCATCGAATTCTGAAAAAGTTTGTAGCAACCCTTTTCTCCGCGAATTTTTCTGTATCACTTCCAAATTGCATCAACCGATAAAGTTTGCATTTTTGGCAATTATCTCCGTTTAAAACTTTACTTATAGCCAAATAACACAATTTTGAATACTTAATGAGCTGAACGCCTGAAGAAATTTAACCCGGAAGTTATTGTTGTTGAAGTCCATAGTTGGCTCTAATGGCCATATACGCCAACATACGCCGATTATTGGGCTAATTTAAAGCTTTTATTTATTAAACAGAACAAGTTTCAGCCACGTATAATCGCGTTAAAATGTGTTTATTCGGCTAATTTATAATCGATCTCTGCTCAAAATCTCCTTACTAGTAACCCCAGCATTTTCGGGTTTATCCCAGCATCTCGGGTTTTTCCCATTGGATCGCGTATGCGCGTCATTTGACGCTAGTTAATATTCACAAAATTTTCCACCAATCAAAACGAAGAATTGCCCTTCATAGCCAACTTTGATTGTTTTACGTATCATGCAGGGATGGCAGGGATGCATCCAGCACGCGCGATTGCGGCAATCCCCCTTAATTATTGTCAATGCCGCAAATTATTGATTGTCTTGCGCCCGACATCGCGCAAAAAATCACGGATGGGGCACATTAGGCCAATCTGGGCATGTGCCTGAATACGCAGGAGCTTGCGTCTATTTCTAGATGACACTGTAACCGCTAGGTATATATAGCCCCGGTAGCTCCGCCCACTCGCATGCTGCCACAGAATTCGTACAAACACACACACAGTGACTACAACTTTGTGTATTGCGGAGTGTAATTTGTAGATAAATAGAGCATACAGTACAGGTGTTACGCTGGAATATTTCGCAACATAATGGTGACAACAAAACATTGCTGCTATGGCATTGCTGTTATTGGATGGATTTGGGAACGGGTTTCCAAAACCTGCACAAAATCGAGAAAAATGTCAACGCTGGGTACAGAACTGTGGTCGAAAATAGTTTACCATTGACAATGTTACCAGAGACACCTACATATGTTCGATGCACTTTACCCTGATTTGATCGGCTAATAACATCATGCTCTGCATGACTTTTCATATTTCATTTTTCTTTGGTAAACCGTTCGTTGTTGAATGTTTCCAACCAGCGTAGCTCCAGATCAGACTGTGTGTTACTTGATGGATTGCTTCAATGTTTGCACACGACTTAGGATTGTTCATGTGCACACGTGATGCATGTAGGCCTTTGGAACACACTTATGACGCCATTAACATGACATTGACCTTTTTTACATTCACATTATTTTTATGCGGAACGATTTGGCCATTTTTCGTGCGTCAAGACGTTTGTACAAGTTCCTTCATCACCGTATAACATTAATATTACTTGATGGATTGGACACGTAATACATGTAAGCATTTGGAACACACTGATGCCGCCATTATCATGACCTTGACCATTTTGACCTTCACGTGGTTGTGGAAACACTTAGCCATTTGTTTTTTTCTCAAACAGTTTCTATCTTCAATTTTGATCTTTACGTGTTTTAAGCATGCACTTCTCTGATGATTTTTGTGATGCTTTCTTTCGCACATGCCCATGATCATGTTACGATCAAATAACATGTCCATATAGACATAATATTGAGCAATTTGGGATACTTGCCAAAAATGCAAGGCTACCATAATTGTATGAATTTCATACCTGAAACACGGTTTTAAGTCTAGTAAACCGGGATTTTGAGGTACAATGCTTGGTTCAGAAAAACGATAGAAATCTACAACAGCACACGTGTTTATGACTACGTGTGGCACATACTGGTATCTAAGATCCGGGCACTTTATATTAACCTATGGAATGAGGGAACTGTCATCCTTTTAAATAAAAACATTGTTTGACGGCACATTAGAATCATTAGAGTAAAATGGAAATTAAAATGAAATAAAATTAAACAGCAAACAACACTTTTTTAAAATTTAATTCAGCATTGTAAGAGATCTCGGTGAACAGAATCATATGCCTTGTAAAGTGTGCCAATACATGGTTGTAAAATTTCAGTGGAAGAAATTACAAATGTACTGTGATGGTGCAAACCCATTCCCATCCATACGTTTTCTCTAGAATAAATTACTGCTTGAAACTCCCAGAAAAAACGGTGTATGAAACTGACAGCTAACTGGTCACTGCTACCTAACTGTGAGAACTAAAGATAATTATAGCTGCTGTATTCATACGAACGAAATGTCTTGATTCGTATTTTCCAGAATTAAACTGATGAACTGAGCCCAAAACTGAAAACTATAGAGAATAGTATATGTAGAGTTTTAGATACAAAGCAAGACAGACTAAAATTCCATAGGATAAGAGTAGTAAGAACGGTGCATTTCAATCTACGATGCATCCGCATCGATGGCGGAGGGCGGAATTTACAACGTAAACGTATGGGGATCGACTAATCGATAACTCGAATATCTGTCCATATACCTAGGGTCATTACGGTAACCACATACGAAGCCAGGTCCTGTGTAAAGTCAGACACACACTATTATCCAATTAAGCCGCCGGAGGTAATACGTCTTCCCTTACCGTTACCGATTCCCGCGAAAAGGGGTCTTACGATCGTTGAGAGTTATCGTTCTCGATCATGGGGGTATACGACTTTCCTTACCGTTTATCGATTCCCGCGAAAAGGGGTCTTACGATCCTCTATAGACCGCCGTATACCTCGAAATATACGCGTGCGTATTCGTCGGTAATTGTCCGTTCGTCCGTCCGTCCGCGTGTTCGGTGACGTAACGCTCGAACGTTTTAGCGGGCAGCGAACGGGGTGTTACTATAGGTACCATCTCCCCGCGTTAAAGGGTTGTGCCAGGGAGGAGGAGGTACACGAAAATAGTAAATTAACCGTATCGGTCGGTACTGTCAAGAAAATAAGGGCGTTCACCCGTATTATACCCGTTAAATGCGTTAAATGCGGACGACAATTTCTACCCGTATTCGATATACGGATCGATACCGTTGATGCCGGGATATTTAAAATGTCACAATGGGTTAATATTCGCGTTATTGGCTAGAAACATATTTGTATTTAGCTTTAATAACAAGTCTCGACATGTTGAAACACGTTTACTTAACTGACCACCAAATAGCTATAAATACGGTACTTTTCCCGAGATTAAATCATTCTCGATAGAGGCTTCGCCGATATAGCAGAAGTCCTACTTTTTAGACATTCTCAATTCGGATATACTCGAGATAGCGTCGCGGGTTATATATAGAGAAAAGTATATATATTTAAATTACGAGCAGCAAGATGTATTCCGTTAGCGGTTATTATACCCGTTTCGATATACCGCGGGTTTTCCCGTGACATATGCGCTATCGATTCGTTGACTAACTAGCCAACAAATTCTCCGCTTTATGGCCGTAGGGAGCCGGTTTCGATTTCAATACGTCTTAAGTGACCACCGATAATCATATTGATACGGGATTTATACAAAAAAAAATTGTATAGAATATTTCAAAGAGAGGATTATGTCCGTAGTCGGGAAATCTCGATTCGAACCGTACTTTATAGCATTCTCTCAATTCGCGAGATAGCGTCGATGACAAAAATTAGGACTCTTCGTGGGGACGAATTGTTGTATCATAGGAACGAATTGTTAATTCGTGGGAACGAATTGTTAAATTGTGGGAACGAATTGTTAAATTGTGGGAACGAATTGTTATTTCGTGGGAACGAATTCATAACAAAAATCCATGTCCACTGCGGGGCTCCGTAAAATCTCGATTATGACCGTTTTCTCGTGAAAGTCACAATTATATTCAACAAAATGCAGCCAGTAACCGCAATATACCTATTATATGGTGCATCGTTATGGACCAGGGGTTTCGCTGACTGAATGGCGATCAGTGCAGATCAGACTGTGTGGATGCTGGTCGCAAATGCCATAAGACCCGTTTCTTCAGTAAATTCCATATTCTTTTGGGCTAATAATATGACACCAGTTTAGCTTGGTCGTGAGCTGAGACACTTTTATCAATAATTTGGGGCCCGAAATGTTTGAAGTGATGATTTATAAGTACAACGAACCTCTCTAAACCGGACACCCTGGGATGCAAATACCCGCATAACTAGTGCGGGAGTTTGGGTACTGTTGACACGGTTGTATCATACTAGAACATTGCCAACTGTATAGGAGGAAATTGATATAAGAACACTGCGGTATTTCAGAATATGCGAAATAATACATCTGGACCTATTCAGAGATTTCGACTTCAGAAAGGATAGAAGGTACGTATTTTAACCCAGTGTCCAGAGGGGTCCCGCTGTATATTATCTTTGTGGTATGATAGCGGAACAAAATCTAGGCTGGTTGGAGACTAACCCGAATTTTCTGTATGTAACGCACGGCGACTTTGTCGCCCTGCGTGGAATATTCCGGATTAGATGGATAAATTTTCACAACGGGGTATCGTTACGCATCGATGATCAGTGAGCTATCGACTGCGGGGTAATTAATTATAAGCGGCTCAGTCCGTTGTGTTATATTCACGACGAATCGTATATTGTTCAAAAGATTAACCGTACGCGGGCACTCGATTGTATAGTATTCACGGCTCATTATAGACATTATTTGAAACGATAAAGGCCGTATGGACATAATCATCCGACTGCACGCGCGGACCGGTCCAGCCAAACACCTGTCATTCATACGACGTTTAGTTAACGTCAGCGGTGTGCAGAGAAACGCCTGAATTAAAACAGGAGGGCGAGAACAAATTTTGATCTTCTTCGCGGATGCTTAGATATAACGCGAGAGCAATTTGACTCTCTAATCGAATATAGAAATCATACTCTGAAAATTGTGTCAACTGTTGACGCCACTTACGGAAAATATTGTAAATTTAGTAATCGTATTTAACGAAATTACGCAGATGTCCGAAGGTACAAAATCGCATGGCGTGTCTCATACACGGCTGTGACTGGATAAATGGGGCTTATCGAATTTGTGGCCACTGTAGCTCCTGATCAAATAACACTCACGTAGCCCGATAATTATGCCTCGGGTGTACCGGCATAAAATAGCCTTTTTAGCTGCGTCCACATACCGAATGATTAAGACGTGTTTAGAGGGGACGTGATAGAGTCTGTGACTGAGAAATGTGGGGCTTATCGAATTTGTGACCACTATAGCTCCTGATCAAATAACACTCGCCTAGCCCGTAATTTATGCCTCGTACCGGCATAATATAGTTTTTAGCTGCGTCCACATACCGAATGATTAAGACGTTTAAAGAGGCTGAGACTGGAGAAATGGGGCTTATCGAATTTGTGACCACTATAGCTCCTGATCAACAACTCGCCTAGCCCGATAATTATGCCTCGGGACCGGCATATAGTTTTTACTGCGTCCACTACCGAATTTGATTAAGACGTGTTTAAAGAGGCGTGACGAAATGGGGCTTATCGAATTTGTGACCACTATAGCTCCTGATCAAATAACACTCGCCTAGCCCGATAATATGCCTCGGGCGTACCGGCATAAATATAGTTTTTAGCTGCGTCCCACATACCGAATGATTAAGACGTGTTTAAAGAGGCTGTGACTGGAGAAATGGGGCTTATCGAATTTGTGGACCACTATAGCTCCTGATCAAATAACACTCGCCTAGCCGATAATTATGCCTCGCGTACCGGCATAAAATATAGTTTTTAGCTGCGTCACATACCGAATGATTAAGACGTGTTTAAAGAGGCTTGACGGAGATTTTTCGAATTTGTGGCCACTGTATCTCCTGTCAAATAACATCACGTAGCCCGATAAGTATGCCTCGGGCGGTACCGGCATATAGAGTTTTCAGCTGCGTTTCATACCGAAGTTAAGGCGTGTTTTAAAAAGGAAGGAATGTTAGTACCAGTTTTGCAGAAATTCACACTCCATTATACCACTATCTTTTATAACGATATCTTACATCCTTGGCCTCGAAACATAGAGCTATAATGGAGTCCGGGTTAAATTCAAAATGGCCGCCGAAAAGTAACCCACAAACAAATGAACCTATTTATTAACGCATTGCAAACTTTGCTGATCTGATTTACTCTGTTATTTTCAGCAAATGGTACATGCGGATTACAATCTACGCTGATCTATTCTAAGTGGTCAGTTAAGTATCCCGTATTGTCGGTACAGATGACTGTCCAAAACATAATCCACCTTAGAGATATGAATGCTGGGAAAATCACTGCACCGTTAAATTAGCGAGGGTATCCGAATATAAAGTAGGTGGAGCTTAAATTATTTAACCGATCGCTACGCAGAAACGCATAAGAACCGTGATCAATCCGTTTAACGAAGGTGTGGCTTATTTCTTAGTGAGAAACGAGCAAATTATTTTGGTCATTATCGTAATATACTTCACCGAGCAAACATGAATATTTTTAAATGCGAATTGTGCGATAAGGTGTTTAACAGGAAAGATATATTAGTTCGACATGTACGAAATAAGCATGAGCGGATTAGTTCAAATTGTGAGAAATGTGGCAAAGTGTATACGAGGGATTATTTAAGGAGGCAGCACGAAATTGTGTGTGATGTCAAATCGAGCAGTAGCCAACAGAATGGCGGAGTCTGCGACGTTTGTGGAAAGTTTTTTAACGCCATGAACAATTTAAATCAACACAAACGTAGTGTCCACGACGGGTATTAAACACCCTTGCGGGAAATGTGCCAAGACGTTCTCCCAGGAACTGCGATCGTGTCAGGCACGAGGTAACATGCGCCCGTTACTACTTCGTACACGTGCGCCAGCTGCCACACTAAATTTGAAACAGTTCGGCAGCTGGACGACCACGCCATAATCCATCAACGGAAACGTGATGCAACGGAAACATCCGACGGTCCGTCTGCAAAACGTCCGAAACAAGATGGTGTGCAGTGTCGGCGTTGTATCGCACGTTTTCAGAAAACACGGCGGGAATTGCACGCCCCACTATATGTCGACCCACCATCAAACCGGCGACGGTGGCCTACAAGACCGACCGTGGGGCAATGAAGTATCACCCCCCTGGGTGAACGAAGACGGCCGGGTCGATGAAGAGTTGAAGGCAAGTTATGAGACAAATAGCCCCCTTATTTTGGCATCTCACTCCATCGGCCCGGTGATTTCCACCTTCAATTTTGCCGCGCGGCCGGACATGAATGTGGACGATATTGGTCGGCATTTGACCTATATATACGACCAACAAGAACACTCTTTTCGCTTAAATATCAGTTTAGGCATGATACTTAGACATGTTGAGACGGGGGAGTTGCGTTACTTCCGGCCTTTTAGCAACCAGGCTATATTCGATGAACCCATTTATGTTACTAAGAGGTTGGATGTAGCGCGGATTATCTCCCGTCTCAGGGATATTGATTTTATGGCGGCCATTTACAAAAACCGTCCAGATACAAATGGCGATTAGAAATTATTACAAATATTAGATGCACCGTATATAGTACACAAATTTTATTCTCGGTGCAGTGCGCAAGCCCTTGCCTAGTGCCATAAAATGTCTAACCATCCATCGTGGCCTTGGAAAAATGACTCCAAGGGTCTCCCATACAAGGATAATTTATGCGCCTTCCGCTGTCTGTCATTACAAAAATACACTGACCTGAGCCACGTTAGCGAACTGTATATTCAGTGGAAGGAGTATTTATTCTCCATTGCGAGGACTGATATTCGTGAAGTTTTTTACCTCACAAATTCAAGGGCTTGCAACTGACGAGCTCACGCATTTCGAAAATTGTTTTCGCCTCAATGTGAACGTTTTCGAAATGCAGGAGACTTACATCGCATTGTCGATATTCAGATCTACAGACCGATTCGAAGATACCATATATATGAATCATTACAAAACCCACCTTTCATACATTTCCGATTTCGATCAATACGGGAAACGATTTCAATGTAAAATGTGCGGTCGAATCTTCGATCGCAAGGGTAGCTTTAAACGTCACGGCAAAACATGCGACAATAAGACTAGATTTGTATATCCCGGAGGTTTTTATCAAAAAACCAAAACGATTTTCGAGGAGCTGGACATCCTGGATATACACGTTGAGTCGAGCGATCGTTATTTTCCATATTTTGCCGTGTTCGACTTCGAATCTGTCTTATCAAAAATGGACGACTCTACGGAAAAATTAAAATTCACACACCGCCATATTCCGATAAGCGTGAGCGTATGCTCAAACTTACCGGACCTCGAGCAAGCTTCGTGCTTCGTCGACAGCGACTTAGACGCGCTTCTTTCGTCTATGATACAATATTTACACGAAATACAAAGACGAAGCGCGGAGCTTGCGGAGGACAAATGGGGGTGGGTACTCGAAGAACTCACGAGAAAAATGAGCAATTATCGCTCCGCAAAACCCGTAGATTCTGATATCGACGACGATGATGATGATGATGATGATGATGAGGCTGGACCGGAAGTGTTCTCTTTGAAACATTTAGCCAACTTGCACGAGACGTTTAGCGCATATATGCGCTGTCTTCCCGTGTTCGGATTTAACAGCGCGAAATACGATTTACCGCTCGTTAAATCTAAGCTGGCTAAACACATGCGCATGGATGAACAAAAACGGGGATTTACCGTGAAAAAGGCTTCTTCGTACGCATGTATTCAGAGCGACCACTTCCGGTTCATGGACGCCAGCCACTTTCTCGCACCAGGTACGTCATATGTGGGTTTTTTGAAAGCTTACCAGGTGGAGGAAGCCAAAGGTCACTTCCCATACGAGTGGTTCGACTCGATTGACAAATTGATGCACCCTCGTCTTCCTCCCCAGGAGGCTTTCTTCAATAATTTGAAGAACGCTGCGATCTCCGATGATGATTATTATCTTTGCCAGCGTGTCTGGGCAGATAATAACATGACAACATTTAAAGATTTTCTGGTCTGGTATAACGACCTCGACGTAAGGCCGTTTGTCGTAGCGATTGAACGGTTACAGAAATTCTATTTTGACAAAGGAATCGATGTGTTTAAAACCGCCATTTCTGTGCCGGGAATCGCTCGACAGATGCTCTTCGCGACGGCTGAGGAGACTGGTGCCGAATTTTCGCTTATTGATAAGGGAAATAAAGAGTTATACCAGACCATTAAACAAAATATCGTCGGGGGTCCCAGTATAATATTCACCCGTCACGCTAAAGCGGGTGAAACCCAAATAAGGGGACATAAAACCTGCGAAAAAGTGGTTGGCTATGACGCGAACGCGCTTTACCTATGGGCAATAGGGCAAGACATGCCCGAAGGTATGTTCGTGATCCGTCGGGCCGAGAATGAGTTCCGACCCCAAATCCGTGACAAGTATATGCAGGCCTTCAATTGGTTTAACTACTTGAACAAATATGAAGGCAAACACGTACTACACAAACGGAATAATGGGAAGGAAATCAAGCTCGGGCCGTATCCCGTGGATGGTTTTGACAGCCACGAGAATGTTGTATATCAATTTCATGGCTGTTACCACCATGGACACGATTGTACCTTGACGGCCTCTGTCACTAACAAGAAATGGCACAAAAATAAAAGGGCTCTTGCCGAGCGAACGCAAAAAACCACGGCGTATCTGCGTTCCAAAGGTTATGACGTCATCGAGATGCGCGAGTGTCTATTTGAGCGGTTGTTCGAGTATAACAAACGTATGTACGATATAGCCTACGAGAGCAGACCCAGTTTCTGTAAAAAAAAACGGGGACGTGTCTCAGAGACACAGATTTTGAATGCCGTCCGTGACGATACGCTATTTGGCATGGTGGAGGTCGACCTCGGTGTGCCTGAAAAATGGGGCTCAGGGTTTCAGTCAGAGTTGTCGCCTGCTGAGTATTTCGGTGAAATGAGCCCGATTTTCTGTAACACCGAGGTTCCGTTCTCCAGCATGGGCTCGCACATGCAAAAACATATCGAGGAACTGGGTCTCTCTGACAAACCTCGTCGCTTACTTGTCGGAGGAATGAAAGCGAAACAGATTCTGGTGGCCACCCCACTTTTACGCTGGTACCTCCAACACGGTATGGAAGTTACAAAGATATACCAGGTTGTGGAGTACCGTCGCCAGAAATGTTTCGAATCGTTCGTTCGACAAGTGAGCGACGCCAGGCGGGAAGGTGATACAATTCCCGAAAAGGCTATCATCGCAGATACGATGAAGCTGATAGGCAATAGCGGATACGGGAGTCTAATTATGGACAAGACTCGTCATCGAAACGTCACGTACGTATCCGGTGAAAATGAAGCGTGTTATAAGGTTAACACACCGCAATTTCGCGATATGTCCTGTTTGGACCCGGAGGCAGAGTTTTATGAGATTGAATCGGCAAAGAAAATCATCAATTTAAATTTGCCGATACAACTCGGTTACTTCATCCTCCAATATGCCAAACTGCGGATGTTGGCCTTTTATTACGACTTCATGGATAAGTTCGTTGAACGTAGCGATTTCGAGTACTTGGAGATGGACACAGATTCGGCGTACATGTGTTTGTCAGCTAGTTCGCTCGATGACGTCATAAAACCGGAACATATGCACGAATATCAGAGGGGTCTGACTGGCATGTGCGATGGTGCGTATAACGGATCGGAACACCGCTGGTTACCTCGCACCTGCTGTACGGACCACTCACAATTTGACAAGCGCGTTCCCGGTCTGTTCAAAACGGAGTACGTAGCGGATGAGATGATCAGTCTCTGCTCAAAAACGTATTTGGCGAGAAGCGGGGATTCGGTGAAATTCAGCTCAAAGGGTGTTTCCAAGCGGTATGTACAGAATCCGTTGGACACGTTTCGCTCTGTGCTATTCACTCGTCAACCAGCCTCCGGTATAAATAGGGATTCCGGTCTCGCGATAACGGCGTATGCACGTATCGCCAAGAACGAACCGGATTCTCATATTTTTATTGCAAACGAAGGGTGTTAGACGATGGAATGCACACGGTGCCGTTGGACATCGAACTCTGTCCATGCCCACCTGACCCCGACTCTGACGCACCGATCCCCGACTCCGTTCTGCTGAAGATTTTAAATAGTTTTCAGTAGGCAATCATTAGCTCGTTGTATTTACGCACCAGAGTAGAGATTGATTTTTCTCATTTTCTTCGAGATAGGTCCCGTTTAATTTTGTGCCATTTCTTGTGTTATTTCATCCACAAAAGTGCTTTATTTATATATATATATGTATGTATATACCTTGTACTTTATTGGAAAACTATGCGTTACTGTTATCTGAGTATAAGCATTATTATTCATATAAACGTACTTTACGGCGGCCATTTTGAAATATCCAAGATACGTTTCCATTCACGTACTTTACGGCGGCCATTTTGAAATATATTCACGTACTTTACGACGGCCATTTAGAAATATATTCACGTACTTTACGGCGGCCATTTTGAAATATATTCACGTACTTTACGACGGCCATTTAGAAATATATTCACGTACTTTACGGCGGCCATTTTGAAATATATTCACGTACTTTACGGCGGCCATTTTGAAATGCCGAAATGTCTTGGTTAATATACCAGATGTCAAATACGTGGCTTGACATCTGGGATATTGCCTTGGACTTAGTGAACATGTAGTACGTTATAGTAATTTCAATATTCAAATAGTCTGTGTTTTGTATCGTGACATGTTGCACTATTTGTGCGTTGAGATTTGTACAATATGGGGCACAAAAGTCCATAAAAATTAAAAAAGTGCAAAAAAAAAAAAAATGGACAAAAGAAAATATACAAACCAGTGCACATAAAAGACCCCCGAAAGAAAATACATATCATTTGATTCACCCTGTTGTAAATACGATACGGCCTAGCAAATACCGAGGTCACATTATACACGTATCCGGTAAGACGCGGACTATACACATTGATATTATCGCATAGAATCGTTTCTGTATTGGGCGTTCGGTAAACTGTTATACCCGTATTATTTTATGTCAATATTATTTACCGCACGTTCAAGCCGTTTACGTTTTCGATCACTCGCACGTATTTTTCCATAGAGCCCGTATTATTTTTGGGCAATACTGGTTGTATTTTATGAAACACGTCTAATTTCCTGTAATGGTCGTTTAAATTGTTGTTGTAATGTCATTTTTACATTAGGTCGTTGGTTTCATAAACCATCTAAATTTCGTGATACGTTTGTGTAGTCCCGTCTAATTGGTATTTCATGTTGTATATATATATATATTGTTGTATACTCGAACGTGCATACGTGCACTATTTATCGAGATATTTATTCACGTGTCTGAGCACTACATATCGATTACGTTTGAGTATATTTTAAAGGTATAATCAAACGTCAGTAATCGGTGCTAGGTGGCGTTTGTGTTGTAGAATGTAGTTATTGTACAGTCTATAACACAAATGAACGGACGGAATCAAACCCCGTCCGCGATGCCCAATGTGTAAGTGTTTTCATTGACATATACTCATTGGACATCGAATTACGCTCAAGCCGGTGATAATGGTCAGTGTAATAATCCAGACCGAAGTGTATAAGAACACTAACTGCATAAGGTTTTAAAACAAACCATAAGAGTAATGGAAAACGAAAGAGGCGATCGGTGGACTTTCATGGGAAGTAATATCCCAAAATCTGAAATAGTTTATTTTTGCCAGATCATCATCGTGTATTTTATAGCCATCGCTGCTGTAGTAAATCTGTCAATAGGCAACGCGTTGACGGAGATTTGGATCAGTCTACTTAGCAGTTGTATCGGGT